>PNEQ01030332.1:0-20135 GCA_003012365.1 Medauroidea extradentata | reverse complement strand
ATCAGCCGTACATTTCAATGGTAATCGTGTGAAGCCGATAATTTTAGAACATTTTCGAACTGCGCATGCGCAGGACGTTATTTTTCATGAGTCGCCATATTTTGGGTGGCAAAACAATAGCAGAAAGCAATGTAATTATGTAACTTTTTACAAAAATTCGCGCAAATTCTCTATTTGAATCGTACAGAAAAGTTTACAACTGCTTCAGAAATATAAAAAACCCGAATTAGCTCTCGCTGTGTGTATGTACTTTATAAACTTGATGAATTTAAATAAAAGTTTCTTACCTGTACAAAGATAATCCTCCGCAACGATCGAATCTGTTGGTAAGGCCAAGAGCTGCACAAACTTTCACCATAATGTATAGTTAACAAAAAACTAAAACATTTTCATTCAGCTCAATGCTATGTTTACATGTTTTTGCAAACACTAGCTCTATCCTTGTCTTTAAACGTCGTCTGTTGGCCGGCTTCAAATTTGCTCAAAGGCTTCCACTCCATAGACTAATACCTCCATGGTATGTATATGCACCATTAAGGAAACTAAATGTCATCTTCCATAGAGAAAAAATTTTCGGTAACGGAAAACGAATACTCGGGATTACCTACAAATTGTCAAAAATAATTTTAATATAATACGCAAAAATAATCAAACTACAAATAAGACTATAAAAATCTACATTGTTTCAATTATGCTACAGAACAGTTTACAAGTATATAGTTCACTTTTTTTTTTCTGAATCAGTGAATGTTTTTATTTACAGTCGTTACGGAATGAAAATTGTTCCGGAATGTGTAAGTCATGTGGAGACGATAAACCCTATACTGGCATAATAAGGATTACCTTAATTGACTTATAGCTATTACATGAAGATTCTACGTTATAGACAGTTATTTAAACAAAGAATTGCTTTTCAGTCAATTTCACTTAAAAATTTACTTGAATGCAGTAAAAACTTATCTTGTCCGTCACGAGTACTTCTCGGACAACGGTTACAGCGTATTACCAACACTGTACAGAAACATTCCGCAAGATATACGTTAAAATATATAACCGGTCTCGAACAATGTATGTATTTATAATTTCAACTAACAATATAATCTACGCCGAACATAAATAAGTTCGTTAAACGTCGAAGCGTGAGGTTATCATGAAACCCCAATTATATCACACAATTTTTTTTTGCAAAATTATGCGACCTTGAATGCTGCCAACGTCTTGGTTTTAAAATAATATATAAGTAGTCGACCAGGACCTGCGTCAAGGAATCATTACACAACTCGCCCAGAGTGATTTGAAGGAACCGAGTTTAATTTACGTGTTATTAGTAGCTTGCAAAAAGTTTCACAGAATAGCACTTGAGTTACAAATTGTTTCTCTGCCTCGCATTACAGTCGGCTGGTAAAAAATTTATATACTAATGCAGGATGAGAATGCACTCTCTTGGTATAAAAGATTCAGCAGATACACTAATGCACACTACGTGCATTTTGGCAAGTGTGAACAAATATGTGGTGGCAAACCTCGGTCGTGTGGTTGCTGCTCGCGTTAGTCGTTTCGTACGTGAAGTTCCGCCGGAGTCGTTACTGTCAACTGTGGTCGAAGATACCAGGACCAAGGGGGTTTCCCTTTGTTGGGAACTTGATGGACGTCTTGCATTATACCAACCGCCTTTTTGAATATGCCGTAGAACTACGACACAAATATGGACCAACGTTCATCGTTCGTATAGGGACCTTAAGAGGAGTGTTTTTAACTAATCCATACGACGTCGAAATAGTTCTGAACAAAAGTGCTACCCTCTCTAAACCTCCACCTTACAAAGTACTAGGATTATACCTTGGATATAGTTTGATTACAGCGGACAGGAAAGACTGGAAGAAATTCCACAGAGTTATAACTCCAGCTTTCGGGCTTCCAACCCTAAAGAGTTTCCTCCCAGCATTCAACGAAAAGAGTAAAATCCTTGTGGACGTGATCAGAAACCAAGCAGACGGTCAACGCTTCGACATCCTGGACTACATGATGATGTGTACATTGGATATGGTGACACAAACAAGTTTAGGGACGAATATGAATGTACTAAGAGACGAAAGAGTGGATTTGGTTAAAGGTCTCAGAGTGGCAGAAGACACCATATTCTCTGCATTAGTTCGGCCATGGTGTTGGAGTCACACTTTAATGAAAAAAACTTCAGCTTACAAGGAAATGGTATGTGCAATTAAATCACTGTGGGACTATGCAGATAATATTATTGCACATAAACTTTCAACGTACAATTCTAAACATGATATGGATAATAAGATGGAGTCCTGCGAGGAAAATGACAATGCATTAATCAACAATGAAAAACCTCGCCTGGGATTTTTGGATCATGTGATCGCTTGTACGAAGAAAGAATTAACTTCGTTAAATAAAGATGAACTAAAAGATAACACCATGACAGTTATAGTAGGTGGAATGGATACTGGAAGTTTAGCAATGTCAGCTGCACTGATGCTGTTGGGATTATATCAGGATGTACAGAGGAGAGTATTGAAGGAATTGAACCAAATCTTCGGAGATGAAATTTACCGTGACGTGACTTATGAAGACCTGAATCAAATGGTTTACCTCGAGCAAGTCATCAACGAGACAATGAGGTTGTATCCTTCCTTGCCAGCTGTTGCTAGAATTGTTGACGAGGAAGTTAACATCACCGGATACACGTTGCCAGTCGGGACTTACGTTGTTATTCCAATTATTCTCATACACCGCAATGCGGAATATTTTCCTGAACCAGACAAATTCGACCCAGATCGCTTCAGCCCAGAGAACAGTGTCAACCGACATCCATACAGTTTCATTCCTTTCCTAGGCGGTCGTAGAATGTGTATAGGTAAGAAGTATGCTTACATGCAGATGAAGACCATCTTGTCCACTATTCTCCGACACTACGAGGTTCTTCCTTGTGGCAGCAGAGAAGATATGGAGCAAGTGCAGTTCAAGTTGACACTTCATATGGTGAATGGTTACAGTGTTAAGCTGGTCCCTAGAAAGATGTATCCCGTAAGTGTGAATGTGTTGTAACGTTCAAAATGTATCATCGTTTGCAACTGACTTTTTAATTGGTTTTGTTTCAATCAGCTATGTTTCATTATTTTAAAAAAATAGTGACGTTAATATGGAAATAAATGGTGTTCGTAAGAAACAATTCAGATTTCATGAAGTTTTGATTGCAAAATCTCTTTTTGATTAGTTGAAATATTTTGTTACAGTTACACACTGTTATAATCATAATTTTTGTTCTTTTATTTTGTCACGTTATCTACTAACGTATATATTAGAAAGATTCAGGTAAGGTATTATGTAACCGATGTGTGAGCTAGTTGATTTAATCTAAAGGTCTATACCAACAAAACAAACTTTACTTTGTTTATAAAATAACATGCTAGTTTGTTGTCTTTACTGCCTTCAACTACGTATCTTAGTAATATATGAAAACAATGTTTTGCAGTAAGTATCATACTTTGAACGAAATTGTTGTGATGGCCCTATAGCTTATATTTTACTCACGCCATGCAAGGCATAGTTCACACATACTACAAAATCATCGAGAGATCGGAATATTCTAGAAAACAGAAGCATTTCTTTACACAACACTTAATATCCTATTTGGAAATGTACTTTAAATAGTTTAATAGAAGCTCAGTTTTCATAAATCGATATATCAAAAAAATATTTTCGTTTCGTTACAGATGAATGAGTAATTTTACTTTACGACACGTAAGTTTTGTTTCAGAAGTTTGTTGGTAGTAATTATTTCATTGATAATGCAGGTATTGAAATGACTAAACTTCTTTACGTGTTTACAAAAAATTGTAACATGTGCTTAAATAGTAATTTCCAAGAGAATGCATACGATTCCTGACTAGAAATACTCATTTTGATACGCCGGTGAATAGTAAAACTTGAAAAAAAATAAATAAATAAATAAAATTTAGGATAATATAGTGCTCACTCTGTCATTACATTTTATTCGCTACACTCAAAACTCAAGCGAATCCCATTCGAGACTTATTCATAAACGCGAGTGAGTTAGAGATTAGATTTTGGTCAGCGCTTAACATTGAGGTCTTTAGCTCTGGTAGGGGTAAATTATGTGAGTATGGAGCAGCTCCGGAATGAAAGGGCGGGGGAAACGGAAGATCTCCGAGAAAACCCGCCTACCAGTGGTATCGTCCGGCACGATTCCCACGTGCGAAAATTCGTGGACCGGCCCCGCCAGGAATTGAACCCAGATCGCCTTGGTGGGAGGCGAAAGGTCTGACCACTCGGCCACCGTGACCCCATTCATAAAAGTGTACGTGCATGCGGGTGTGTTTGGAAGCTTGTATGCATTCCCCATACACATTTCCACATCATTCAAATTAAGATGCCGTGAAGGTTAAAATGGGCCTCAGTTTTTTCCACTCTCCTGTTTTGCAAAAGAATAAAAAACATAGTCGACTGGTTTTCAGGACTTAAATACATTCTCATTGTTAAATGTAAAGCTCTGATAGAAGTTAACTATGTTTATCATAATGCTTTCGCAACAATTCATCATTTTACTAAACAAACACAAGGTGGTTATAAGTTGTACAGATAAACATAGTAAGATGATTACTTATACATAACTTAAGCGGTATGAGTACAGAACATTTCGTAATGCCAAACATATGAGCCTTGATAATTCCGTTTTTGACAGTATTTTATTAAACAGTATCATGTATACGGGTACCGAATAACTACACGCTGCAAAACAAATTAACAGTGTTTACAACCCATTCAAAAAACATGAACGCGTTCCATACAGAACTGCTAACGTCCTGTATATCTTCCCGTTGTAAAACTTCTAAGTAATATAAGAGTGACCTCATTTTGTATCCGTAATAGCGGAAGACATAGTTTAATGGTTGCTCTTCGGTTTAAAATCTCGGTAAAGCAAAATCATGTTCGTAGAGACGTAGTTAAATTTAACATGTTTTTTTATTTTAAATATTAAAAAATACCAATATTATTCTCACGTTATCCAACAGCTTTCGCAGGTATACTGTACAACACGAAATCAATATACTAAGTGATATAAAACGGACTATGGCCTTTTTTGAGTTCTAAAACAAACAAAAAATCACACACTATATCTCATTTCCTATTTTACTCTGTTCACTGATATTTTTTTACTACAGCACAATCAAAACTTCAGGTACTGTTTTTGCTGAATCAAACGTTTTTTAAAATGTCTCATAATTTATGCCACATACAATTAAACTCCTGGCAACGCCGAGTAACTCAAATGTTCGCTCCGTTCCGTGTAACTTGTCAGATCTTAACGTTGAAATCTCACCCCACGTGATGAATTTTATTTTATTTTTCGCTTTTTGGTAATCCTGAGAAGAAAAGTTTGAAATTTGCGACTATATCTTGAGTTCCATTTATCATTCGCTACAGCACCAGCACAGCATTTGAACTATAAACGTATATTTAGGCCACAATCAGTACAACAATATTTTTATATGCTTAATTTACTGGACTAATTGCGGCCTAAATACACGTAGAAAAAGTTCTACAGCGATGTTTTTACTGTAGCGCAAGATAAATAGAATTCGCGCTATAACTAAGTTCCACACTTTTCTTCTCAGAAGTAGTAACGGATGAATTAAAGTAACCAACTTAAAGTAATACTGAGGTAAATATGGGTTCCATAACCCCCTTCCCAAACCTTTTGATTCTCCCCAAGAAAATTTTAATTCTACTGCATATTCCCGATGTGGGCGCGGTCTACCGCAATTTTCATCACCATTTTTTTATTTTTTATTTCTACCAGATATTTTTTTTCTTATTTTAAACACAAAATGTGACTAAATTTGGCTCTTATGAAATTTTTTTATCTCTCATAGTTTTCTCGTAATGGCTTGTTAGAGTCATATTTTGCATGTTTCCGTTTTAACGACTACACTAAAACCAACTGATATACCAAACTAAAAAAATCACAGCGGATAAATACACTGCAGGCTACAATGACATGCTCATAAAATTAATGAATAAAAATTATTTGAATTAAAAAAAAATTCTGAAACTGAAAATAAAAATTTTAAAAATTCAATAATTTTTTTAAAAATTACAAATAATTTTCATTCTTTAATTTCATGAGCATGTAATTGTAGCCTGCAATGTCTTTATCCACTGTGAATTTTTGAGTTTCGTATATCAGTTGGTTTTAGTGTAGTCGTTAAAACGGAAACATGCGAAATATGACTAACAAGCCATTACGCGAAAACTATGAAGTATAAAAAAATTTCATAAGAGCCAAATTTAGTCACATTTTGTGTCTAAAATAAGAAAAAAATATTTGGTGCATATACAAAATAAAATGATGATGAAAATTGCGGTAGACCGCGCCCTCAAGTTTTAGTCGTCCATTTTTATTTGTGTTTTTTTAATTGTTGTATGTTGGCAAGAATGTGTTACAATTAAAAGTAATCACGCTGATTATTGTGAATGTCCTTTTTAACGCGTTTTTATTAACTTGCTTACTAGACATAACTTTTTATTTTGGCTAAAAGTTAATGGAGAAGGAATCGGCCACGGTCTACACTAACGAGCTCTCCCAGAAATCACCTGAACTGACAAATTAAAACTGAAATTAGGATGGTCGGACGGATACTGGACCTGTGTCCTCTTTGAACGTCAATTCAGCGTTTTACCATTATGCCATCTCTCTGTGTATCTTCAAATAAGCAATGTACACATTTCAGAAGACTTTCACTTCAAATATAACTTTTACATGTTGTTGCACATTTTAACGCTAATTTAGCACTAAATCTCACTGGTTTTGGGAAGCTGATACACACAGATTTCAAAAAATTTTAAAAATTACATAATATGCATCAACCACTTTTGTCAGCAAATAATTCTACCATATTGGTGCATGAAAATTTATTTCGTAATGCATAACCCCGAAATTTTGAACGTTTTTAGTTTGAAAGTAAGGTATCGCGACTAATTAAGGACGCGATAAATAGCAATTTTCATCACAATGTTTTAATTTTTATATTTGTACCAGACATTTTTTTTTTCATGTTTTAGACGTAAAATGTGACTAAATTTTGCTCTTGTAATTTTTTTTTATCTGTGATAGTTTTTGCGTAATGGCTCATCAAAGCCAAAATTTGCATGTTTCCGTTTTAAGGACGACATTAAAACCAACTCATTTACCAAAGCGAAAAAATTCACAGTGAATAACGATGTTGTAGGCTACAAGTTCAACTATGTTAAACCACAAAATAAAATAAATTTGTATTTAAAAAAAATTTATTTTTAAAATTTTTATTATAAATTTAAGCATTTTTATTTAAATACATAAAGTTTTTCCATGTTTTTCATGTACGTGAAATTGTAGCCCGTGACGTCTTTATCCACTGTGAATTTTTTTGAGTTTGGTATGTCAGTTGGTTTTAGTGAAGTCCTTAAAACGGAGACACGCAAATTTTGACTTTAACAAGCCGTTACGCCAAAACTATTAGAGATAAAAAAAATTTCATAAGAGTAAAATATACTCACATTTTGTGTCTAAAATAAGAAAAATGTATATTTTACAACTAAAACATAAAAATATGGTCATGAAAATGGTTGTTACCGCGCCCTTAACACAGTTAGCATGTGCATCGACGTGATATCTCCCTCCTTGTAATATATCTTTACGTGTGGGAAATGCGTACGTTACCCGGCAGGAACTCAGAGTTATTTAAGTAATATAAAGAAATTTCAGTTTTCTAGAACACAGTACGTAATAACGTGATGCATATTTGGACAGAGATTTCCAATGATTACATACAATGCATTGGACCTAGGAATCAAGCACCGCTATGAATTCAAAAACATTTTTATACATAAGGACATCGATTACTTTGCAACGTTGATGTATATATTGATGGGACACCTAACGATCAGCCGAAAATAGGAGGTACATAAAAGTGTTCAATATAATTAAAATGTGAAAAAAAATAAAAAATAAATAAAAAATAAAAAAATATTGCAAAATTTAAACCTAAGTTAAAAAAAATGTTTTTCCGTTGCAAACTCCACCATCTAAGACACCTTAAGTCAGAAAATTCACAGACTTAAGTGGTCCCACACATATGAAGGTAAAAATGAGTAATTTCTTCTCTTTCACCGCATTGTAGTCGTAACATTACTGTAATGATAGTTGAATTATATGCATGTATTATTTCAAAAGGAAAATATTAGCTGATAATTGCTCAAAATTAAACTGTAGTCTTAACAGGTAAATATATTTCGGAGCTAAAATAAATAAAATATTTGGATAAACTCATAACATATATTTTATCTTAAACAAAATTGTTTGTATATTAATGTCAATACCACAAACTATGGCGTTTTAGTTAACGAGAATAGTGAATGTAGTCAAAGGGTCGTAATATTTACTTTGAATTACAAATTTTTCAAGGTAGTTACGTTTTTAAAATTGTGATAAGAATATGTATAGATTACTTATTGGAGACTTATTCAAAGAATGAAAATTGAGGGTTGAGTAAACGTTGTTTATAGTAACAAAGTTTAGAAATTGCAAATTACTTCCAGTGATATTTGCGGTTTCAATAGGGGCACACGTGATTCAATATGTCGGTTTTATTTTATTCAACTATTGGGTGTAATTTGGTACAACGCGACACCAGTAGAATTACATTGCCGTAAATAAAATACATGTGTGATTCTTTATATTAACAAAATAGGCCGTGAAACGAAAAATTATATACACTTGTTGTCAAAGTTATGCTTACAATTTAAACTTATTAACCAAGCTTATATTTTTCACATGTTTACGAAAGTTAATAAGACCGGAATTGGTATAGAATTAGGCATATCCATCTTACATCTCTATAATTTTTTCCAACAAAACATTTGTTCTCGAGACTATTAAAATAGAATCCTCTTCGCTCATGAACCGCAACATAATCTCACAACAGTACCCAAGTTACATTCTTAGCAATTGCCATATTTTTATTTTTCGTATTTTTGTACATAACGTGTATGTACACCTGAGTATCACATTAAGTGTCCTGTTATTTATTTTTTCAAGTATTACTCATAAGTATATTCTAGTTAAAAATTGACACAATAACTAATTCTACATCACAAATTGAAACTGGCCGCCTTAGAACACAATAAACGTATTTATACTTGCAGGGAACGTTAGCTTAATTTCTCACATTATGTTAACAGGGTTATAATCAAAAAATTATTTTTGTCAATTATTTGGTAATAATTTTATCTCCTATAAAATATTTCGTGCTATAGCACTTCTCATTACATTCGTTTCTGGTACTTATATCAATGTATTTTGGATTATATATGTGAATGCATTTGTCAAGCCAATGGTGGTCTGCAGTTTCTTAACTACGACTTTACTCCCAACCCATTTCTGCAATGGATATTGTGTTGATATTCCTTGGGTTTTCTATTTCCTGACTGTGTATTTGGGCCAATAACTACGACGCATAATAGTTATTCAGGCAAACCCTATGTTGGGTTAGTAAACTTGAATGGTTCTTGCAATGGAATTTAATAATTTTAAATGAGATCACTGACATATGTCATAGGCATTACATAAATGCAAAGCAACGGTGCATGCCCATTACTATATTCTAAACCATTCAATCACAATTGAAGAGTCATCCAAACAATTGATCATTATCCAGTATGAAACCGGTATGCATGTTTCAGTCTTAAAATTGGAAAATAGTACAAAAAAGGCGTATGTTAATGATTTTCATCAAAACCGTTTGGGGCAGTTTAGATATTATATAGGACCTACGTATTCTTGTCATGGATAAAAAAAAACAAGAATCTTTAACAGGACACAGGAAAGTGACGACACTTACTACAAGATACCACAAATCTTACAATAAATATCGATTACGAGATACTGCAATCCGCTGATACACTGTTGTTTTGCAGTACTGTAAAAAAATTGGCTACAAATAAAATTAATACACATTTACTTTTCTGATAATCAATCCCAGATAAACAATATTTCTTTAAATTTGTCAGAATACTCATAATTTTTTTGATTTAATAATTACAACATGAAACACTAACCTTTCATAAATGTAATATATTTCTGCGTGCATGTAATACGTGTGACATCTGGTCCAACAGCCAGTGCGGTGCATATCTTTAGTCGTTTATCTGCCAATAAAAGCGTTCTGTTTTCGAGATTCCTCTGCTTAATGTAAGCATTATAGAATATTTTGTTTTCAAAAATAATTGCTACTGTTTTCCTCATTTGACTTTCGTATAAGCGAGAGCTGCTAAAATTCAGAATTTTCGCTTACGTTTTTTGGAAGAGAAATTTCGCTACAGGACGTTTGTAAAACCGTAAGGACTTACCTTTTCCAATTATCTGCCGCAAGATTTACGTGAAGAAAGTACAGAAAAAAAAACACAATTTACCGACATTTTCGGCCGCGAGAAAATAATCTTTGAAATTGAGTGACTTAAGTGTGAATACGCCCATGTAACTTTCCTTGCTTGCTATTTCTCAGCAGACAATATTCTCACACACTTGGTGGTTCAAGATATAGTGAGTACTCAACAAAGCCCTGCTTTATTTCTATCTCAGCCATTTCGTGTGTCTCCGTGCGTGACGGTTAACGACGGAAAATATATCACCCCTCTGGACACGTCACTTGTGTAAGATAAACTGTACAATCGATATAAACCTAATGCATTTGATAAAACAAATCCATTAATTACGTCAACTACAAGTATGTCGATTTCAAATCATTTTACTTCAGAATTGTTGTGTTTGAATAGGAAAAAAACACGAAACTATATTCGGTAATTCGCTGCCAACCACAAAAGTAGAAAGTAACTATAAAAGTTCAATTATATGCAGCAGTAACAGTTTGCGATACTTTTCAAAGGATGTATTTATAGTGAGTGCTCACTTTATCCCGAACGAACTATGGCCGATTTCGCTAAGTATATTTGCGATAATCGCCACTTAATTCATAGTTTGACCAAGAGATAGCATAACCGTGCTTCGTTACATTTTTTTTTAACTTAGCTCATTCTATGTTGTATGATGACAAATAATATTTTATCAGACACGCAGACAAACCAGAATATAACATATGTTAACACAATGGTCAAATTATATAAAGTTATAGACAATCGGTGAACTGTTTCGTTGTACGCCAGCGAGACGTTTTGTTCTGAATTACTTGAGTATTACTTAATAGAGCGTTTTTCTAATTTGGTCTGCTGAATGACGTTACTTTTCTGTGACTGTTACTTTTAACGTCTGGTCTGTGGTTTTATTAGCTGCAAGGTAACATAGATTTGGTTTCTCGAACGTGATGCGGAAAAAGCGAAACGCATTTGTTTCGTAATTCAAATCGAGCATGTCGTGCTTACAACAAAACTAGCTGCGCACTTTGTCACTATTTGAGAAGAAATAATAAACAAATAAAAATCTTGGATATCTTAGTTTAATATAGTTACTAACATCCGATTTTCTGGTGTTTGTTTAGTCGTGTATTGCACTTAAGGGGCCTCCCTAGATAGGCTGCATTTTGTGTGTGTGAGGCAGGAGCGGTAAGATTGTCACCGACCGACGTATGTAATGTATTATCGCTTCTCCGCGCAAGCCCCTCAGATGTCGTGTAGTGCTCTACTAGTATCCTTTTCCCTATGGGACTAAGTGGTGACCACATTTTTTAATTTGTGAGTAGCTTAGTTCTAAGTCTCCACTCGTTTCTATAGTTACGTTTTTCGAATCTGATTGTTAATTTTCCAGATACGGAAGTCTGAAAAAGCCATTTTTGGCCGTTTTGAGGGGCCAGAAAATAATGATTCTAACAAACGAGCCGAATTTATAAAACTATAGCGACGTACATTTAAACGTGTGTTCTATTCGTATGTATATAATTTCGTTAGACAGTTTCGTCAAAAAAGAGAATAGTCGTAACTCGCTTCAACGCATTTGTAGAGCAGGTAGGGAGGCCCTTTAAAGTGATTTGATACTGAAGATATACGTAAGTCTATTATTTCACACTCATTTGTCGACATGTTCGCAAACATTTTAAAAATATTTGCCGTGGTTTACCCCTGCTTTAATACTGAGAACACATTTAATCGAGCTTAATATAATATAGAACTTTTTAATTTGAAATGGTCCACAATCGAGGGTGTGCAGCGCATATATTTAAGAAACGACATGTAAAAACCGATCTTATAAACAAGTAACTTCTCAAGTATTTGAAACAACCTACCATTTACAACGGCTGTTATTGATAACTTATATATTTAAAGAGTAGTTATTGTAGATAAAATTTTTCAGAACAGTGTAATGTAGACAAACCTTTTACAGACCACGTAAACAAAAGCACACGTGGCGTTTATGTTTAGATGCCGCGCAAATACACGATCTGGTTGAAAATCGAAATTTAGCAGGGCTTTTTTTGAGTGCTGCTTAATCTTAGTTCCAAACGACATCTGTGGAGCAGCAGGAGAACGTAAGAGCAGGAGAAGCGCGATCACCCCGAGAAACTACAACCTCCGATACGTTTCTCACGTGCAAAAAGAGAAAGTGCCCATAACGGATATCGAACCCGGTTGTGAGAGGTTATGAGAAAAACACCACATTTTAAACGTTAGTAAAATATTTTAATTTTGGTAGCTTAAACAGATCACAAAATTGTTGCGTTCAGTTTTATTTGCGTAGCTATGACGGATTTCATTTGATAGCTAGTTTCATGCGTACAGAGTAAAATTGTTCGTTAGTAAATTAATTTCAGAACGTTCATGGTCAGTAAAGTTTCAGATTATATTTGAATTGGTTCGAACAAAAATAGCAAGATTTCATATTTTATTAAACTATTTTACTTGGAGGAAAGATGTGTGTGGATATGCGTAATTATTAATTCCTAAATATCAGCGTACATACAGCGTCACAACTTTTCAGGTAACGGAATTATACGTAAAAACTCTCGAGACACTAATAATGTGACAGTAAAAGAGTGAACATTTTAAATTATGTTAAAGAACAGTGTATTATGATTTAGTTCACATTTTATATTCTCAATCCATGTGTGTTTGTATTTACAGTAGTTCCGGAATGAAATGTATTCCGAAATGTGTAATGTGGAGACAATAAATCATATACATACATATTAAGGGATCCCGTGATGGCCTTAATAGCTATTGCATATGAATACTTCATTAATTAATTTAAAACTCAACAAATTATTACTGTTCTGGCCACATTACTTAAAAGCCTTCTTAAGTGCAATAAAAATTTATCTTGATCGTGACTAGTGCTTTTCACTTAACAATTGCAGTTTTTTCCCAGAATTTGACAGCAGATTGACATAAAACGTACGTTTAATATCAAAATGATCACTCACAATGTGTATTTTACGTTTCCTCTAGTAGCTTTAACATTTACACCGGATATAAATAAGTTATCTAGATGGTGAAGTGTGCGTTTGTCATGTATTACACTTTATTCTGTGCAAGATGTGACATTGAAAAGCGTCAACGTCCTAGTATTCTAACTTCATAACGTGAAAGGATTCTAGGAGGGTCTCCGTCAAGGAACTACGCCAACATTCAACCGAAATGATTTGAAAAACTAGTATAAAACCGACTTCGTGATGTCGTGACCGGGAATGGAACTGGCGTTCATCCGATTGCAAGTTCAGAGGGACACATCTCTGCCACCTCACTCTAAAAAAATGTATGTCTACAACTTGCTCGACACAACGACAATTTTAAATGTAATACACGCGAGTTTAGGACTACAGCTAACTGCTTCAAGTAAACTTATAACAAAATAATAGCCCAGTATTCTAACTAAATTAAATATACGTATTAAGTTAGATGAAATTAATATTACTCCAGATATTATAATTTGTAAGAAACGCGAAGAGGTAAAGTTTCACAGCATTATACAAGTACATAGTAAGACATTAAGTAAAACATGTATATTATCGTATCACACATTTCGGGGTAAAAACTTCATTCAAAATTGAGATTCAGAAATTCTGCAAAACAACTTATTTCAGACACATTATGAAATATCAGTCACCTACAACTGTCTTCAAAAACTAAACCAGGTTACGAAGATAATACGTACCCAAGTAAAATAAACATTTTAGCATTTGGGTAATAATGCTCAGAAAGTCACGTTGATATAACGGGCTAAAATTGACAACTCTGTTGCAGTTGACACTGAAATGAGCATATTCAAAGAGTACGCTAATAAGACTTTGTAACAACAGAGTAAATTGTAGTTAAGAGACATTATATAACGTGAAAGAAATCATTGTTAACATACACAGAACATCATTCACATAAAGTGATTTGGAAAATCGAGTTTTACTTCCGCGAAATTAGTATCTTGTAAGGAGTTGCAGAAAAAATCTTAAAAGTAACGAGTAGTTTCACTGACATAGTAAGATAAAAATAATGCTTATGTAGGGTGAGTAAGCACTCACTGATCATAAAAGATGCAAGTGTTACAATGACGCACACGTGTGTTCTGGTAGTTGCGAACAATATGTGGTAGCCGGCTTTGGTCGTGTGCTAGCTGCTCGCGTTAGTCGTGTTGTACGTGAAGTTCCGCAGTCGTTACTGTCAACCGTGGTCGAAGATACCAGGACCAAGAGGGTTTCTCTTTGATGGGAACCTGTTGGACGTCTCTCACAATACCAACCGCCTGATTGAATACGTCATAGAACTACGACTCAAATATGGACCAACACTCATCATTAGTAAAGGGCCGTTAACAGGAGCGATTTTAACAAATACATACGACGTCGAAATAGTTCTGAACAAAAATGCTACCCTCTCTAAACCTCCGTCGTACAAAGTGCTGGAATTATATCTCGGATATAGTTTTATTGCAGCTGAAAGGAAATACTGGAAGAAGTTCCATAAAATTATAACGCCATCTTTTAGGCTGATGACACTTAAAGAGTTTCCTTCTAGCCAGTGTTGCCAATTTAGCTTTTTTCCCGCTAGATCTAGCTTATTTGAAATCCTGTTTAGCGGCAAAAATATTTCCATCCCGCCTAGCGAGTAATCTAAATTTTTTTCTGAAGTGCGAAGGATTTTTTTTTTTCCAGATTAACTGGAATGAAACTGTCTCAAGTTGGCACAGTCTTGGTAAATCCCCAAACGAATTGTAGTTCCCCTAACTTTCTAGTTCGTCCTCCTTTACATTGGCTTTCAAAATGCTGATGCTGCACAATCCTCGATAAGAATGCGTTATCTGTAGAGCAGCAGACGGCGCAGCGATGCAGGTGAATCCCCGACTCACGTTACAGTTGGAAAATAGTTTCGGTTTGGTTTGGTTAGTCTTAGTTCTTTAGGTGTTACTCGGTCGGGCAGTTCGCAAGTGATAAGACGATAGTAATCGCAGTTGTGCATTTCGCACGTGATTTGGTGGTAGTTATCGCAGTTGTGCACAACTGTTACATAATTATTGTTTTGAAGTAACTTTGTTTCGTTTGATTTAAACTTTAACTAGAAGTACGTTTTTTTTTCACTGCCTCCGAAATATCAGCAACGTTTTAGGAAAGAGTGGCTGAGCGACTCTTTGTTTAAGGAATGGTTATTAGAAGTGCCTGGCGACACTGATTAAGTAAAATGTAAATTTTGTAAATCTGTTTTTTAAGCCAAACATTGTGATCTTGTGCAGCATGCTAAAACAAAAAAACATGTTTCATCACCAAGCGTGTTTTCTTCGGCGAGGAAATTAGACCAGTTCGTCGTGCCAAAGAAAGATTTAGAAACGGTAGGAAATGCTGAAGCTTCCTTATCTCTTTATGTTGCGTGCCATTCATCAATAATGAGTATCGATGATCTAGGTGAACTTTGTAAAGCTAGGTTTAGTGATAGCCCGACTGCATCAAAACTTCGAATTCACAGAACTAAATGCTCAGCTTTGATTACATCTGTGTTAGCTCCTCACTTTGAGAAATTGCTACTAGAGGATATAGGCAACGGACCTTACAGTATTCTTATTAACGAGCCGAATGACATTAGCATCACAAAAATGTTGGGACTTGCAATCGTATATTTTAGTATTCGAAATGGAGGGTTAACTTCTACATTCCTGGCAATAGCAGAGCTGCAAAAATGTGATACAGAATCCATTGCTATCTGTATATTTAAAATATTAGGTGAAAAGGGACTAAATATTAAAAATTTAAAAGGGGTTGGTGTTGATAATGCCAGTGTTATGACGGGAATTCACAACGGGGTTTGTGCAAGATTGCGAAATGAATGCCCTGGTCTAATAATGGTACGCTGCGTGTGCCATTCACTTCAATTAGCTATTTCATCCGCATCTGAATGTTTACCAACAAACTTAGACTTTTTGATAAATGAAACGTATAACTGGTTCGCACATTCTGCAGTAAGATAGGGTACGTACAAAGCTCTATTTTCCGCCATTAATGACGGGCATGAACCTAAACAAATTGTCCATATGTCTCAAACGCGATGGCTATCTATTGAAAGTGCTGTAGTTAGAATAATTGAACAGTGGCTTGAATTGACAACCATGTTTGGGATCGCTAAATCTAAAGAGAGGGATTATACAGCTTCGCTACTGCATAACATGTACTTAGACCCAAACAATTTGGCATTTCTCCTTTCTTTGCGACCAGTTCTTAGTGAAGTTCAGCGGGTCAACAAGTCATTTGAAGCTCGGGCGGCGGATCCTTGTAAACTGTTAGAAGATCTGACAGTTCTGGTTGAAGGCATAGCAAAATAATTTGTTCTCCCGACCTGCAAGAGAGATTTTTATCAGATAATCTTTAAAGTTATGTGCATCGTCGTACATATTTAGGATTCGACGTGGAGGAAAAAATACACGAGCTTAAATTAGTTCCAGCAGAGGAAGCAGAATTCAGAAATCGTTGCATCAATTTCCTTTTAAGATTACATGGCGAACTTAGGGCAAGACTTCCTGGTAATGTTCAGGTTTTGCAAAATATATCGGCTATATCAGTTGCAAACTCACTCCGTGTAGTCAAAGACTCGTTAATTCCTTTAATGAAACATCTTGAAATCTCTTCCGAAACAATTACAAAAACGGAGTTCCAGTGGCAAAATTTAATGGCTGTTAAATGGAAGGAAACTTCGGATACATTAAAATTTTGGTGTGAGGTGGCAAATTATAAAGATGCGTCAGATGTTAATTCTTTCGAGGATGCAACCATTTTTGCTGGAACATTGTTAGTGCTTCCGTGGTCGAATGCTGAAGTAGAAAGGCTCTTCAGCATTATTAACATCGTAAAAAATAAATTACGTAACAGAATGTCAACATGAGTTTTGAGTGCAATTATTACAATTAGGTCTGGTCTTAGTAGGATAGGCAAATGTTGTAAACATAATGAATTTCCTCATGAAGTTTTGAGTAAAATAGGAACATTGGTGGCATATAAAAGCGCATCACGTGACAAGATGCCAAGTACATCATCTTCTTCAACTGCTTCTGCAAGCGAAGCTGGTCCCTCCTCTGCAAGTACATCATTTTTACTCCCTGAAGATGTAAATATTGACCCTGATGATCCAGAAGAAACCACGTTTTAAAAAGCTAGTAACATTTAATATTTATTATTTTTTAAAATTATTATTACGTTTTAAGACAGATAGATTTGAAATCTACCGGTATTACTTGCTTTAAAATATTATTTTTTTATAAATCTGGCTTTTTTTAAGCTTATTTTTATGCGATTTCTAGCGGGATTTATTGGAAGCCTGTTGGCAACACTGCTTCTAGCGTTCAACGAAAAGAGTAAAATCCTTGTGGGCTTACTCAGAAGCCAAGCAGACGGTCAACGCTTCGACATCCTGGCCTACATGATGATGTGTACATTGGACATGGTGACTCAAACCAGTTTAGGAACGAATATGAATGTGCTACGGGACAAAATAAAGGAGTTATGGGGGGATTACAGAAGATATCATACCTTTCGGCCGTGGTGTTGGATTCCTGCCATGCCAACATGCTAGAATCCATTATGTTTTTATAATAATAAATGACTTTCAATAATATTATAGGCATATTTAATAGGCTTCGACAAACTCATGCGGTGTGCATTCAAGAACCGTCGCGTGTAAACGCATACTAATCGCCAAGAATGTATTTTATTAGCATAAATGAATACTTGAGTTCTCTGAAACAATGCTGCATTGAGACGTCATGAGAATAAATGAGTTTTTATACAAACACCATTGCTTAAGTTTTGTTGGGAAAAGTGTGTATTGTCACACAACAAATTGTTTAATGGGGAAAAAACCAAGCATTTCGTTACGAACACTAACTCAAGTCATCCTCGAAGATGGCTACCGAAAATATTTGTTTACCTTATAAGCTAAGCTTGTAATTGTTTTACTGCAGGAACACTCGCGTATACATGCGAACATGAGTAGTTATGCCTGTTGGAACCATACAGCGGAAGCAGCGGTCACTTATAATTTGTAAGGCCTAGCGCAGCGATATGCGTTGTGCAGACTCCGATCATTCATAAATGAGTAAACTATCTGTTGACGTGTGTAATTACCTCCGAAATATTATATATGTTTATATTTATATACGCTTACAACTTGGAGTCAAATCTACTAAATTATAAAGTAGCGAGAATATATTAAGTTAGCACACACTCATGTATGTAAATACTTTAAATTGTGTGTGTATATATGTATATATATATATATATATATATATATATATATATATATATATATATATATATGGGGCTTATAATTATAGTGGTGTTAGCTACTTAGAGTAATTTTCACACAAACGGTTAATTGCTTTTACATATAAAATATACCGCCCGTTTTTATAATACTTGAATTTTACTCGAAAATTGAGTAAAAATAGTGTAATAATTGTAACTGAACTTCCTTTTAAAACATATGTTTAATGTGCATGTAAAAAGCACCCCTTAGTAAAAGTGACTTACATCACCATCAGTCCAAGCCCCTAATTATATATATATATATATATATATATATATATATATATATATATATATATATATATATACCCGTATGTTTGTTCTAGATACATATCTACTTCTTTAGGTGAACACGGTACGAATTTGGCATAGATACCCTTCAATACACCTAATAATATATTTTGTGGCGTAAAATGGACTGAAAATTTTAGTTTTAATAGTTATATAATGTTATTTTGTTTTAAGTCAGGGTAAGTTCCTTGTAATCTTATCCCTTAGATTGAAATTTAGGAGGATAAGGTGCACCTATTAATAATTCGCAGTAACTATATTTTTACAGAGTAACAGTAATAGTTAATGTACTCCTAAATTTCAAACTATTCCATCTCCATCCACACCCTAATACTTTGCCATGGCCATCAGATATAGTTGATACACCGATCTGTAAATTTAGACTTTAGTAAACTGTGATAATCATGTTAAGTTTTTCAGCAAAATTTAATACTCTTTGTGCGAGGGGAGCGTAAATTGTTTTAAAATTATTCTTCAATATTTTAATGCTACTAGTGTGCAATTAAACTTCGATTTATGTATTAACTAAACGAAAGGTTACTAGGCATACTAGTTAGACCCACCGATATATGAACATTCCGAACAGTTACCGTCAAGAAATGGCTGCCCGTAACGCGAACCTACACTCGTTGTAGTCTGCCGCGTTCGCGAAAGATATGCACGTCATAGCTATAACTCAAGGCCACTCATCAAACCTTCACCTTCAGCAGTACAACTCAGCTCGGAGTTGACCGAATGCAAAAAGAAGAATTGCAAGAAACATAGGCATTCCGTTACCTGTAACTGTCCGTCTGCCATAGTTTTCCCCTTTATTAAATGTTTCTTTCCGTCTGAAGAAGTAACCGTATTCCTAATCTTACTGCCACAATACTGCCAGAGCACATACTGAACCATACACAGGATGGTTGCTATTTCAAAATCCGACCAACCCCTATGATACTGGGACGTATCTAGCAGCACGTTGCCTGCACCTGCCAGAAACGTTACAACTGCAACGTTGCCGAGGCGACCTAGCAGCACGTTGCCTGCACGTGCCAGAAA
>PNEQ01030331.1:0-20135 GCA_003012365.1 Medauroidea extradentata | reverse complement strand
AATTTCTTATTTTTAACTTAAAACTTGGTGTAGTAATGGTATTTCGATGAGAACTATTGCAATGTGATCGTGATACAATGACGAGGAGAATGAATGGTCGCAAGACATAGTTATTATTGCACATTAATTTATGATGGTTGACACTGATGACTATTGAATATACTAAATCGGGGTGGCGACCATATGGGCCTGTCACAATGTTTATACCTGGTTATTTGTGTAAGAGTTATGTGTTCTTTAGTGTTCAAAGTACCATTTACATGAATATATGTGTTCGTTAGTATTTTAATTTGTTATTCGTATGAAAATAGCACACGTTAAATTTATGGGTTAGGTAAATTTTTATTATCGTCATTTCTAGTGAAATGTACTCTTTTTGCGAGATAAATGTCCTTTTTATTCTCAGTGTCTGGTAACCCTAGACTCACTTATTACTCCCAGCGCTACTGCCTAGTTGCCTCCAGTTAAAGATCGCGAGTGGGAAAGGGAAGGGGGAAGTTATGCTGATACTTTTATGGCCATACGCCCTTCACACAAACATTTAGTTGCTATCCAATACCCATCTTTGAAAGTTCAAGCACTCCTAATGCCCTCAAATCAAACAAACAAGATCAAAATATAATAACTACTCTCTCAGTACAAACAACAGAAATCAATTATATCACAGTAGAAAGAAAATTAAACTAAGCCATTGCCCTGGGTTAATGAGACTCTTGAAACCAGATGAAGCAATCAAAAAAGAATTTCAGGGTTTTTAAAAATCATATTAAGCTGGTCGCTGGCACTCGTACTTAGTAGCTACACTGAAAAAAGAGTATAGTTGTAGGTACCATACTTCTGTTAAAACAAGGACAACAAATCAGTTTGGTTGTCGGTACTACTCTGGACAGTTCCTTCTACAATTTGTTTTGTAGAAGAAACAAAGAGTCTTGTTGCTTTTACAAACCAGATGTTCACTTCTACAAAACAGATTGTTGAAGGAATTGTCCAGAGTAGCACTGACAACCAAACTGTTTTGTGGTCCCTATTTTAACACAAGTACGGTACCTGCAACTATACTCTTTTTTCAGTGTACCATGCTTAACATACATGCAACACTATAAGTATCAGACAAGTAATGCATAAGTATTAGCAGTAGTTTCATGTTTTGAAATTCTGCCAGGTCTGTAGTATGAAGAAAAGTCACAAATAATAAATAAACTTCATCTTCACATGCAAGTCACTTTATTGAAGACGTTAAACGAACCTAAATATATTCTAACTATGACGGATGAGCTCAGCGACCACAATCCGGACGTATAAAATACAATCACCAAGTGACGCTATCATAAAATCCTCAAAACTGTCAAAGCAAGCGTCCAACCAGGTTGAGAGTTTCTCAAAATACTTCTTAGCACCTCAGGTACCAGAACAATCAACCAGAATTGGACTAAATTGCAGA
The DNA here is from genome assembly GCA_003012365.1 of Medauroidea extradentata. Classification (NCBI taxonomy): domain Eukaryota; kingdom Metazoa; phylum Arthropoda; class Insecta; order Phasmatodea; family Phasmatidae; genus Medauroidea; species Medauroidea extradentata. Next base: position 18,694 of record PNEQ01030331.1, on the reverse strand, counting down.
TTACTAATTTCAATTAATAGATTTCCAACGTCTAATATATGACGCCTCTGGCCTGCTCAGAAAAACCACAGTGAAGCCCCCTTCACAAGGGCACATAGGCATTGATTTTACCTTTCCTGTAATTAAAATTTTACGCCAGCGTACTACTTACATTACGTAAACCCCGTTACAAATATGCATTATGTGCCTGCAAAAATACAGTGTTCGTACGCCGGGCGCTTACGTGGCTGTCAATAACATAAACCTTGGACGATAACAAGACGCACATAACGTTACAGATGATAATAACATTATTACATAAAATTATACCCCTAAAATTATTTCCTAAAATCACATCCACAAAATCACAACATAATCCAAATACATTCAAATTAGAAGTGCTCAAAATCGTGCTGTACGTGTTCAATGCTTAAGTTTTTCATTTGTATAGCTTTTAGGAGAACTAATTTTACAAACAAAATCTTACACCAATATTTGAAATTAATCAGGAAACCTTGTTTAAAACTGTTTGTACCATTTACGCCTATGGTTTTCTGAAACTAAAACCCACCTAATTTTTATAAATTATTGAACCGAGTAAATTTTAATAAACTTTGGTGTATTAAATATTTAGCGATACATGTACTGTCAAAAACATGTACTGTTATTTCTCTTGAAAAATACGCTTCATAGCAAAAATAATTTGCAATAACATAACCAGAATAATTTTATAATTAATCGATTTCCTTCTTCGTTTAAAAACAATATTTTTATAAAAGCTTCAGACATGAAAGATCTAGGCTTTAGGGAGGGGGGTACCTACCTCACATATGAATAGTGCTATAACCTTTTGCTAATATGTTTGTATATTTAAAGAACACGAAGCCGGCATTGTATGTATTATATGTGTACCAAGTTTGGTGAGATTCTGAAAATATTTCCTCAAATGTGTAATATTATGCTAAAATATATAAATTGCCACCATTTTGAAAATATGAACACAGTATAAACTGAATACATAAGAGTTAAGTCAGATTTGTATGTAGTATATGTGTATCAAGTTTGATAAAATTCTGTCGACTGATTCAAAGGTTTTTAGGCAAACACACATACTGACGCACACATAGAAAGGTGATCTCATAAGCCTATTATTTCCTTCGGAAAGTAGGTTAAAAATACCGTATGGAGAGAGTACCCTTTTGCAATGGTACCACACCCTGAACTTCAGATATACGATTGGGGCACCCGTAGGCATCTGCATGAGATAAGGCCGTAAAATGGAGTAGCGCCGGATTTAGATAGGCAGAGGAATCGGAATAACCCCGAAAAAATCAGTCGGCCGACATTTCCAAAATACTGGGTCTGGCCCCGCCGGGAATCGAGCACTTGGAGGGAGGCGAGTGATCTGACCACTCGGCCACCGCGACGCCTAGGAGACAACAAATGACTTCACTTTCCGCGGACTTCAAAGTACCAGACGGCCTTTTTCATAATAGTACTACAGAATGAGTTCATAATTATTATTGGACATGTATTGTTGATTGTCTATTATTTGATTACATTATTAAATTAAATTGCATAAATCAAGTAATATAATATCTGTACATGTTTGAAATAATGTTCTTTTTATTGCTCGTGTAGTCTGGAGTTAACTTTTGGAAACTGCATATATTTATTTCCCTATATTTTGTACCTACAATAACTGCGTACGAAAAAAAAAACTGCTTTATAAAAAGGGCTGAAAATACATATGTCGATTGAGGACGTAAACAAAGTTGTGATTATTTTGTGTTGGTCAGTTCTCAGAACTCAGATTCTGCAGTGAATAAAAGGAAGGGAACGTGAAAGTTCGAGGGTTTTTTATGCTGCCTACGTAGGAAGGACTTTCACATAGCTCATGCCAGCGAACGATTCTTCTCTACGTACTATGCTATCGCAAGTATCGAAGCAGCCTCACAACAAAATAATTCTTTCTGAGTGCAGGGTCGTGCAGGACGATGCCGCTGGTCGGTGAGTTTTATCGGGGATCTCCCGTTTCCCCCGCCCTTTCATTCCGGCTCTGCTCCATACTCACCTTATGTCACCCTCACCAGCGCTAAAGACCTCGATGTTGAGGACTGACCAAAATCTCTCGCTCATTCAATCTGAGTGCAGTGACGAATCATTTAGAGGAGTATTAGCGTTCCTGTAGCCCCCCCCCCCTCACACATACAGACTTTACATACACGTGTCCATTATTATTTTATCCTTATTTCAAGTCCTCCCGATTCGTAATAGTAACAATAATGACGATGAGGTTTTAAACAAATTTTTGGCTTAAAAAGGAGATAACATTTACTATGAAAGTAATTTTTTTTTTTTGTTAAGAGGGCGTGGTACACAATTCAACGCTAAAAGCATAAATCTATAACTGTAGGTTTATTGAAGCCAATTTGCGTAAGGTAAACAATAGCAATCCTAGACAACAGTTTTAGCCAACGTTTTAAACAAAATTGCTCCCAGTGTTACGAACTTCTGAGGCATAATCTCTGACGCTGGAACCTCGTGCATTTAACTGCGGTGCAAGAGATCACGCGTAAAGAATTAGTAATTCTGAATAAAAATTTTCTCACAAAGTTGGCAAATTCGATTATTGTCATTGAGTATTTTATCCATATCGGCTTCGAAAAAAGCGTAGACATCAATTGATGTTTCCAGCGTTTATCTACCACGCACTCTTAAGTGTACTCCTGTTAAAAGTGGCAAGCCTGGCCCTGGCTCTGCCTGACTGGCGTTGTGTTGTTACTTGGTTAGCGTTGGGACGCCAGCGATAACGTTTACGGAGCCTATTTCAGTAGCAGCTTGTGGAAGAAAACGCTCAGTCATATAGCCATCCAGAGTCTGGAGCAGCGTTGCCAACCTTGAGCAACGTCAGGATCGTACGTTTTACCCGATAAGATGGTACATTAACAAAAAAAATTCTAAAGGCTTTTGAACGTGGATATAAGACTTTTAAAAAGGAGTAAAACAAAACTTTTGCATGCAAACTAAATTGTCAGGAAGTAGGGCCGAAGTATACAAGACATAATTGCAAAAATTTATTGAAATTCACAAATTATAAAAGCGATTAACTACAACTACACAATACAAGATAACAAACCACATCAGTTGGTCACACGTAGTCGATTTTCGCCACGTTCTAGACTAATCACTGGGGTAGTTACGAACTGTCGTAAAACTCAGGGGTTTTCCCTGATGAATTTTTGTGAACACGGCAACTTCATATCAGGAAGGTAGGGGAATTATAGACTTTCAGATAACTAGGGTTAAGGGTACGGAAAATGCTGCCAATATACTCTGTCCACTCTAAGGTTGCAGCAGAAATATCAATCGATAGTTAAATAAATCAAAGCAATTTAATTATATCGTGATTCCCTCACATTGTAATTGTGTTGTAACACAGTTATGTTGTATTTTTCAATATTTCAAACGGAATGTATGCTGTACAAAAATGTTATTGTCATTCACTTGAATGAATTAGCTGCAACCTTAGAATGGATAGAGAATAGTACAATTAGCATCGTAGACCGTACGAGACACAAACTTATCGTACGTGTACTATCAGGATCGTACGGCTGGCTGGCGAGGCGGGGCCGCGAGCCGCGACGCAGAAGCCGCACCGCAGACCTACCAGTCGAGTCGACCGCAGTGCTCCGAGGCAGTGAGCACGTCACTTCCTGCAGACAAAGCTCCAGCTCAGTTCCACTACATCAGTACTCCAGCCGCTAAGGTACAGTTAGTTATGCTTTTACGTTTAACAGCGAAACGTGCCGAGGAGGTATATTTTCCTGCCACAGTTCTCCTTCTCCACGGCCTCAGCCATACTTGACACCACTGTACAAACACTCGCTTGGGAACATGTGAAATTGCAAATAATTATATCAAATGTCTTACGTGTACAAGAAAAAAAAGTAATATTAAATCTGATAGCTACACAATACTGTCAATATGTAGTGTTGTGAATATCGAAGTTGCAGATTTCCCTGGATATAATTTTAATGATAATTTTTATCGCCTTCCAATAAAAATAATTAGGCCTATATAATATTAAAGAGAAGTGCACTGTACCTGCGATTTCTTTTTGTGGACTAGAGAGTTAAAGAGTGTATACATGATACGTAATTCAGCACAAAGATAATCATATCAAAATTGTAGGTTTCTCGAAGTTAATTTGCAAAAATAAAAAAAAACGGCAACCTTATACTATAGGTTTTACCAACTTACTGAGCAAAACTTGTCCTTGAGTAAGGTATTTTTTTGAAGAACAATCGCTGAAGCCGAAATCTCGTAAATTTAGTTGCTGTGAAACAGATTACTCTTGGCAAATGCATCATTCTGGGTAAAAATTTGCTTTATTAGTTGTCTAATGTTATCTAGGTTTGTTGTTTGTACCTTATTCATACTGGCTCAAAAATGTTTAGATTTAAGATTATGTTTAAACTTTAAAGCGTCTCGTGTGTCCGACTCTGTAATGAGATCTACTAGCCACTATAACAAATTTGAAAACTAAGCATCAGAGCCAATTAGTAATAACAAATGTAGTAGACAATAAAACTAAAGTCTAACATCACAAAGGAGTTGAGAAACCTCAATTAAAATACCATAGTCATGATTCATTTCATAACTTTAAGGAAAATAATTTACATTCCAGTCGGTAAATCATTTGTCTGTTTTGTTGTATTACTACACTTCTTTTATTATTTGACGGTGAACAATACTGGTTTTTCTTAAACACAGAGAGATAAATTGGACCCTTAGTTGAACGGATATATTTTTAAGTTGGTCTCAGTAGAATTACTTAATGAAATGTATTGATATATATATATATATATTTATTTTATATTCAGTATAACAGAATAATGTAAATCAGATAGGCAATTAGGAAATGAAACGGAATTGAAGAAAACAGCAAGACCCAAATCCACAAAATGACGTAAGAATCCAAAAACTGAATCAAAATTGAGCCTTGATTATTTTTAGGCTAACTATGGAATTGTCACATGTACAAAAAACATACTATAGTTAAGTTGGCGTGTGAGCCCCTTAGTGCTGTTATCAGGAAGGGAGGGCGAAGAGAAACTGATATCCTACTATCCGGGACCACCTGCCAGGTTGATACTAGCAGGGCGGAAAACATTCGTTGCGTTACGTCATGCACTACATAAGTGTAACATATTTACGAGTTGCAGCTGTTGTGCTCGGGAATACATTCAGGATATGCATAAACTAACATATAAAGGTGCTACGTTTTACTCCCATCCTTAAATATACGCAAAGGTTCGAAACAACTATTCAGTCGACCAGAATTAATGGACTTGTTTCATTTACGCAAACCTGAAAATAATATATATTTATCCTACTACAGAATAATTGTCAGAGAATATAACCACTACGCCTACAATATCTGCTTCAACACACAAGATATTTTTTTTTAAATTCTACATCAAAGAGCACTGTAAAAAGATGTACAATGTGTGTGTTCGTAATAATACTTGGCTACGGAAAGGGTCTGCAGCACGCTATAGTACACATAAAATTACAAGTTAAAAATTAAAAACAAGTTTTTTTTTAAATTGAAAATTGTAAACTAAAAAAAAAATAAGTTATAAGTGTATTCTAGGTTCAGAACACAGAACAACCCCTCTTCGTCGTTATGTAGGCCTACGTAAATATGTAAGTATAAAATAAAATACCTTTTCAAAATTATATATATATATATATATACACATATACACACACACACATACACACATACACATACACGCAAATGTTTGAGGCGCTATCCATTATACACGTTAATAATTTTTTCATTTAATTGCAAACTAAGACTCAAAACTATACAAAACACAAAACTACAGCACTTAAATACTTTAAATAAATAAATAAATATGTGTATATGTATGTATAATCTACAGTGAAACCCCTCAAATCCGAACCCCGGAAATCCGAACGAGTTCGTATTTGACAAACACACTCAAAAAGTCATAAAATCAATTGTGTATATATTTTGAATTGTAACCTTATTTTAAATAGTTAGTTGCAAATGATCAAAGAAATACAGTCTGCATACATTAACAATTTGTAAATGTGTCTGCATACATACTTGTCATCCAGGATTGAAAAAATGCCTGTCTTCCCACCACCTGCTCGTCGCGTGCCAAATTCAGACTGTCTCGCTCAATGGAATAACGAAGGCTCGTTATTATGCTATAGATAGTTTTCTGCTAATCCGAACAAATTGAAATCCGAACAGGCTACAGCCCCAATTAGTTCGGATTTGAGGGTTTTCACTGCATATTTATAATATCTATATTTATATACGACCCTAGAACTGAACTATCTACATGCTCATATATTATGATGAGTTATTCGGTTATTCGGAACCTACTATATACATGTATGACAAATGTAACTTAAATTATTATTTTTACTTTTTAGTTCACATAAAAAAATTGTATTTATTTTTCTTTTACTTAATTTTTTTCTTTTTAGTCTCAGATCTCTGGAACTTATTTATTGTTTTTTTTTCGGAGTATTTTACAAGTCATTGCAAGTTGAATAAAAACATGAGTTAGAAAAAAAAAACATAATTTTTTTTTAGTTCACACTATTTTAATAATATGATACATATGTAATGCAAGCTTAATATTGCATCGTCACCGAACTTACATACGTATGCCAAATTTCAGGTCAATCGGATACCAACAAGTGGTTGAAAAATGGCTTTCATACTTTGAAACGGTCAACTTACTTACATAAGTACATTGCAGGTTAAATAAAAGCTTGTAATAATGAAAACACATAGAACTACTTGACATAATTCAGTTATATTTATTTTGTCGACTATACATTCATAACGCAGAGGTGAACACATATGCAGTGTATTAATTACGAATAAAATATGATTTTTTAAATAAATAATAAACTCAATAGGTACATTTGACAAAAAAAATAAATTTTAACAGTGGTAAAACGTTATTTCGAAGTCTATAAGTACTAATCGTATTTTTTTTTCACGTTAACGGTGTGTCTTTTACGTAATATTGCAAAATGAACTTCAAAAATCTAAATCTATTTCGAATTGGAACGTTACTATTTTTTCACAATTTTGTTGTTATAGCGTATTATAGCATAACTTTTGTCAGATATAATTTTTTTAATACTTGCAAATTTATTGAACCCTTGCGATAGTTTGTAAACCCGAGTTTTTGATTATCTACAATACTGCGAAAAAATGGTGTAACAAAACGTATGGGACGGATTTTTAACGAATCTGCTATTAAAAGGAGAAAACAGGCCAAGAATATAGTCACTGAATGCAAAACAAGAATTTAAAACCATCTACACTATCTCAATTTTACTTGAAGTTATTACAAACTTTATGCAAGTCAATACGCATAATTAAAAAAAATGGGTTCTCTCGTTGGAAGGTTTTGCTTAGCGTTGAATTTAGTAGCAGGCACGAATATATAAAAAATACGTTCTTGCCAACCAGAAGTCAGCTACTATAGGCGGTTCGGAATAAAGTGAGCACTCAGAAAAGCCCTGCTTAAGTTCTAGTTTCATCCAATTCGTATCTTTCTGTGCGTAATGGCTAACGATGGGTCAGAAGCTGCGAGTGTGACATATCAGTGTGTCTGTTCCAATGCGAATAATGTAGCCAGTCCCTATGGAGTAGTACTGCGTGTACAGGATGTAAATTGGGAGTGTTTACGACTATACGCAGCTATGAAACTTTATGTAGCACAGTTACTTTCTTTCCTTTGAAGCTCAGTCTTTTAGATTTGGCAGTGTATTTCACCGCTGGTATTTCTAAGAAGGCTAACTCAGGTGTCTACATATTCAGTTTGACCGGCCGAGCTAAAACTGTTGCTGCAAATGTTTTCGATGTTGCTAGCATTTGAACTGTTAGGTCTCGGCCGATGTGATACCGGACTGGCGTGCGGGCTTCACCTTGAGTTCGTACAGTGTGCGCCAGAGGAGGGTGAGGGGCGGGGGAACGCAGCAGCTGGCGTGGGCGAACATTTCCGGGTGAAATATCTCGCTTTCATGACGTTCCAACATGTCGGTTTGGTATACTCTGTTTCTTATAAGTTTGGATAAATTTGATAGAAACTAATGGGCAATAATTTTCCGTATTTTGTGATTTGTTGCACAATGCAAGACAATTCCGTTAAAAGCTGCGTGTGAACGTGCAGTTTTTTAAACTGGGTAAAACTGATTATGCAGCTCACTTTCTTCTTAGGTCCCTCGAATTCAGCAGCTCACATACTATAATATCTCGGTAATCCCAAGGTTGGGGCACCAAATAAGTTTCCGCGAATCATTTTCCCGCCAATACTTTCTAATGCCATTAAACTTTTAAGTTAATATTTAAAAAAAAAAAAAAGGAAAAGAGGGAACCGTCACCAATGGTTACGCACAGGGTAAATCAGACGTTTTTCATTCGCTTAACCTCTTACACTTAGAGTTTAGAATTATCTCACAATGTCAACTTGACTGTGCTATAAATAAGGCCCAGGTGAAGTCGCTGTTAGTGACAGGGACAAACTTAAGACTGCTTTTCGCGTGGACAGCTATAGGTACTTATTCTGCTTCAGAGTTATCTCAACTTGCAGCTTGGACATTCTAACAGTTGATGACTGAAGTACAAATCTGTCGTGCAAAGAGGTTTTTTCAACTAATGTAAATATAATGAGTTATGATTAATACTTGAGAACAAACATATAGGTCATGCTCTATCCTTATTCCCGCCAGGTCTCTAGGTTAGACAGTGTCTTTATACGACATGTTTCTTAAACATGAGGGCATATTTTCATATCATTTTATATTATATACATGTTGTGTCTGCGAAAATTTAAAGACATATTTAATGGAAGTAGACCTACTTGATTAAATTTAACATATAAATTCCGGGGGTAACAGTAAACTAATTATTCTCGTATATGCAGTCGAATTTTCTTCTCCTTTATGTAATAAAGTTTGTTAGTTTTTCAAGAGAATTTCTTCGTTTAGTGAGAAAGGGTAAAATTGTGTTTTGAATATTTGATCACAGTTTTAACATAATTGTGGCACAAAATGCAGTTACTACTAAGGATATTTGGACAATGTTATGCAAAAGAGTCAACCCTCAAATATACGTACAAAGAACGTTGTTAGTGTAGGGAATGCCCACAAGGTGATTTTGTGAGTGAGCGAGCGCTTAACATCGTGGTCTTTAGCGCTGGGGGTGACATGAGGTGAGCATGGAGCAGCGCCGGAATGAAAGGGCGGGGGAAACGAGAGATCTCAGAGAAAACCCGCCGACCAGCGGTATCGTTCGGCACAATTCCCGCATGCGCAAATCCCGGGACCGACCCCGCCGAGAATCGAACCCAGATGGCCTTGGTGGGAGGCGAATTCAGCCACTATCTATCAGCACTATTTTTTATGAATGCAATTAATTGGTTAATATGGTTGGCATATTCCTCTAGACGTCAACAATATTTTGTCGAACATAAATTGAAGTGTAGATTTTTTTATAACACTGTCAACTTGACGATAGTACAACATCAGGCCTGTAATGGCAGTAATTTCTTAGATGGTTTCGTGGGTTGTACCTATAGATCTTTATAGGCTAATCCGGGGAAAATTGTCACAACTATACAATCTCTCTCTTTCTCTTTCTCTTTTTCTCTTTCTCTTTCTCTCTCTCTCTCTCTCTCTCTCAGTAGCCATTGAAGATATAAAATTAAGGTTACATTTATTTGCGTGTTCAAGGCGAGAAACACCGAAGCAGTAAGGGCATTCCAAGCACATGTATCGTATACTACACCGCAATTACCCAAAATACAACGAAATGGCGTACAATTGTTTTTACCGTCGGCTCGTCTATCGTAAATTTCAGAAGAGGCCGTGTCGTTTTATAGTGTCATAATAAAGTGGATATCCCGCCTTTTTTTTTTTTTTTTTTTTTAAACGGGAACATGTCCGATTTTTTTGGCTGTTTATTTGTTTACTAAATAAACTCTAACAACCGGTGGCTTGACTAGACGGTATCCTTATTTGGATTTTTGCACGTATGTATTTTGTTTGTAAACTGTGATACAGTGGACACTAGATTTTCCAACTCATTTTCAGTTGTATTTATCTCCTTGCAACATATTTTACGGCAACTATGCAAAGGAATGTATTGAAATGCATGTAGTTATTGATGGTAATTAAGTAGTAGTATATTAGAATAGATAGAAGTGTATTGAGATATACAGAATAATATTTGAAATAATTTTCCCGTGGACACTGTAAAATTATTCTCAGAAAATAAAAAATATTGATAAATACGTACTTCAGTGTAGGCAACTACCTCAAATCCTTCAGTTAAGCTTTATTATTTATTTCTCGTTGTTAACGATGTGACATAAAACGTGTATCTAGTAGTGGATGTTCGGAAATTGTGCGTGAACGTCTAAAAAAAGCTCACAATATTGTTCCATGAATGCAGTTGAGCTACCAATTTTGTTCTCAGTACACGTAACATCGAGCAGGTAACAGGGGCGGCACTACCAAGCACCAAGCACTGTTAAGAGCAATGGTATACATGGTGAGTCTGAAGGGAAGGGCAATATTCTAGGATGTTATAATACTGGTCTTTATGATAAAAAAGTTCCTATTGACATGGGGTCAAATGTGACTGTTTTCGAGATAGCCTCTTTTGAATAAAAGACACTGATAAGCTGTCCAATTTAGAATTATTGATTCATTTGCTGTTATGTTTTCGTTTCAGTGACACGGAGATTGTAATACAGTTTGAATAACACCTTTCTCTTTGTATTTAAATTCATGCCAAGTTTGTAATGGGTTACCATGGAAACATGCTAGTAACAGCTTTATTTATTATTTTGTGGACTGTGAACTTGAATGCTGTAGTTTAATGGTTGTTCCTACATTTGTTTGGATATAACGGACAGTTTAAGGTGCCACACATTTACACGAATGCACAGTGTGTATACATGCTTATTATTTATGGCTTCTGCAATAATTGTAATTCCATTGCTGCAGTAGAAGAGTAACGCGATTGCTTTCCTAGGCGGGGAATACCTGACCGAAGATTGTTTTCCAGAGTTTATAATACGTTGTGGGAGAATGGTTCGCTTCCTAGTGCTCGTGTGTGGTCGGAACGAGGACTTGACTGGCACGTGGATAAATTCGAGGACATTATAGGCGATGTTCAGCATAGCCCTACTACTAGAACTCGGCGTATTGCTGCACGGAGCAGTGTTTAACAAACACGTATATGTCGATTACTTTATCATGAACGATTGTACCCATTTCAGCTACAGCGTATTCAAAATCTTAACGTAGGAGACAATACCCAGCGTGTACAATTTTGTAACTGGCTTCAAAACAATCGTCATTTGGTGCCAATAATACTCTTCAGGGTTGACACAACGTTCATTCGTAATGGAATCTCTAATACAGGTAACAATCAGTTATGGAGCCCAAAATAACCGAACCCCAATTGTATTTTAGATTCAAATTTTCAAGTGCGTTTCTCAATGTATGTTGTGGTATGTTGAATGACCGCCAGATAAGGCCCGTTATTTTAGATGATTATATGAATGGAGCAAGATACCTGCACTTTTTGCAACTACTCGATGACGTTTCTTATGCTATACTTCTTGTTTTGTACTTCCAGCATGATGGAGACCCTCATCATTATTGCGACCAGGTGAGGGAGCATATGAATGCTGCATTTCCTAATCGGCGGATTGGTCGGGGTAGTACCATTCCCAGACCACATGTCTCCCGACCTCAACCCCTTAGATTATTGTTTATGGGGTTGGGTAAAGAGTGAAGTATACACACGTAAAGTTAATACACGAGACGAACTGCTCGCCCGCATAATGGATGCTATTGCTGGCATACAGGAACATCAAGATCATCTTATAAGGCTTATGAGATCACATTTCTGTCTGCGTGTGTTGTGTGTCCCCTAAAAACTTTTGAACCCGTAGACAGATTTTCATTAAACTTTCTACGCATACTTTGTAATCTGACTTGAGTTTTATACAGTATGTCCCGAAAATACCTTCAGATACTTACACAGGTTGTAATATGCAACAAAAGAAGACGAAAACATGTGCACTGTTCACCTAAACTCAATCTAAAGGACGTTGTGAGCAGTTAAAGACGAATGTTTAAAACCACTTTTTCCCAAAATATGGGAAACTACGCCAAATACAAAAACAATGTTGTCAGCATTGCTTAATTCTATTGGGATCATCGAACCAACAGCATATGGTGCTTGATACCTACCACCCTTAGGAAAATAGCAGGGGTGGCTATGACCTAATTGCGTACAACTTTTTTACCATCAGGTTTTCCATACATTTGAAGGTGGTTTGTTGAGAAATGTTACCTGTGTAACCAAAAAAAAAAGTGCTCCTGTTGCAACTGTCTAGGAGCTATAGTTTTCGTTGAAATCACAAATGAAGCTGCAGAGGTAGTCCCAGAAGAAACTATTAATAAGTGGCATGTCGATGTTCGACGCTGTAGTGCACACATCTAATTTCACATGCACGAAGTATTACGTATGATCTTAGGCAAATAACCACCGGGTTATGGTGTGGTACATGCAGTGTCCATGAACACCATGTCCCTGAACTATTCTTCACAACAGGTGCTCGATGTGACAGCCATCTATAGTAATGCAGCCATCTAACCTACGCCGCATGGACTCGCGCATTCGTTGGAACACCTCTGGTTGTTGCCGGGTTGCTTCGCAGGCATGGAAAATGCATTCCCTTGTATCCACATCGTGTATTGGGGCTGCGTACACCATGTACTTTACATGTCCCCACAGCCAATAGTCTAAAGGGGGAGAGCAGGTAGGCCAATGTATTGGCCCTCCCTGACCTATCCATCGCTCATGAAAGGCCCGTGTTAGCTGTCGCCGTAGCTGTAGCTGAAAACGGGCTGGTGCCCCGCCATACATGAACCACATGTGCAGGCGCACGCTGCACATGGTAGGGATACAGTAACTCTTCATGGAGGACCTTCTACTCTAAGGATTTTGCAGCACCTACAGCTGCAGCTATTCGTCGGACACTCGTCCCGTGATTCGCCACCACATATTCTAATACCCGTTCTTCCATATCTGGTGTGCATGTTGTTCGAGGTCTCCCACAATCCCATGTTTGTGGTGCAAAGGATCCCGTTTCGGAAAGACGCTGGAACAGTGTACTAAACATCTTTTCTGATGGTGTACGGCGTCCTGTATATTAGGCGGCATACACGGGACGTGCCCATCGGTTGCTACCATGTGCCTGCCCGTAGCAGTAGGCCATGTCCGCCATCTCCTTTGTCGAATAGTATACATCCATTACGTGCTGCATTCTGAAGACAACGATATGAACACACATTACAGTTCAGCGATGTCACTACAGTGCATGCCGCATTTGAACACTACTCTGGTACACCATATCGAATGAACATACCTGATTGATAGTCAGATTATACTACGTACTGTAGCAAGCTATGATAATTGTAACTGTTCTTGTATTGCGTTCGTGCTTCATGCACATACACGATGTGCTACATGGTGTCAAACGTCTCGTATCCGTCACGAGCTTAAAATGCGTTTCAGATGGATGTATTCCACATGTGCCCGTTTTGACAATGTACAAAAAGAAAATACACTTCAAACGATGGCAGAAAAATTATTTCAAAACAAAACTTCAGTTATAACAATCTTTCCAGAGCCACTAAAAATGGCTAATCACAGCTTTCTGAGCAACCTGTTCTGCATAAAAATAACTACTCACGGAATTCGTGTGAAACTACTCTAGAAACGTTTGATGGACTTTGCTTAAAACTTTTAACTAGTAAGAAGATGGAGTCACCACTGAGTGTCATACCGATTTACTCAAGATTATTCGTGGCTTTCTTTGTTAATGGTGTCTCTTAGCACAAGGCCATCCCAGCGCCGAGGAGAGAGATCATGCTCTACCACGCGATGGACTTAAGCTAACAGTTAGTTGGGACCTCCGAACCCTTAGACGCAACACTAATCTGCACCTCCATCCACCTTCTAAAGGAGAACAGTGGCTAGCGAGAGAGTCTAAAGCCATCCATCCCAGGATCTCGCCCACAATTCTGTCCCCGACTGAGGTCCCCAGCTCAGCCTCCTCTTGGTTTGAGTCAGGGCCTACCGAACCCCTAACAGACTTTCCAGGTCTGCTGCCGGGCACCTTTGCCTCCTACTCATCGACCTTTCTCAGAGGAAGGGTCCTCTCCAGATCTGCCCAGCATTCGGGCAACCACCACCACTACGAGACCAACCCAGACCAGCAATGTGAGAAAACATCATCATGACCACCACTGAGTGTCAGTCAGATCTACAAAACCACTGCACGCCGTGCTTGTGATGCTGCAACAGATGAGCTGGTCAACATCTCCCTTGGTGCCATGCCTCACTCAAGCCAACACACGTCCAGAAGGCGGACAAACTAATGGGCTCTACCTTAACTTGAAATGTGTTACAGGCATTGACACTTTTTTGCCAAAATATTTAATGCGCATATATTATATTGCCTATCTAACTACAAAAATAACATACACTTCAAACTATGCGAGTAATATAAAATAGTTGGTGCAGGAGAGTGTGAGATGCTAAGCGGTACCATCAGTCATATTGTGACGTTACGACCACGGCTGCCATGTTTTATGACCATGACTTCAAGGTCACCGAAGTTCAATTTTCCAAAATAAATTGTAAACAATATGTTACTGTTTTACTGTTTCTGGTCGCCATTTCATTTTGGATCACCATCTTGTGGTTTCTTCCTAATCTTCAGAGAATATTTCAATTATGCATTCCGTCCGAAATCTGAACATAATAAATAGTTTAATAGAAGAGTTTTACACAAAAGCCATTAATTAAAAAAACATTTTCTATAAAAGATATTTACTACGTAACGTGGCGTATGCACGTTACGTGTTTGGTGTCAAGAAATTGCAGTGTTGGTGATTAAAAACGTTTGTTAACTTTGGTTCCACCGTGTGATGACGTCAGATGGAAAAATCCTAACCTAGGCCTCAATTGAAAACTGTTTCGCTATTCTGCAGTTGCCCCCGAGAAGAAGGTGATTCCCGAATTTGAACTATCCTCGGCTATTACCAGGTTGGGAGGCTCTCCTCCCCCCTTCCCACGATATGATGTTATTTAAGGCAGTGCCGTCGCCTCTTCGTAACACATTTTCTCGTCAGACAGTCAGGAGGGAACGTCCCTGTTATTTTTCAACTGTGTACGTGCAGACAAGGTATGTGGCGATTAAAAACTTTAATATTTCCAGCTTAGTCTGGTTGTAATGTATGTTTACTCTGTTGGTGTATTTGTATGACTGGTTAAGTATTGTTTGTTTCCGAGTTATAGTGTTGGGGTCTAACGTAAATTGATTGAAGGTGTATTTTTTAACGTTACCCCACATGTTGTATATTTTTTTAAAGATTAATTTGCACAGACCTTGTTTGCGCGTAGGTTTAATATTTATGCCTTCAGCTATTTGAACATCTCTTCAGTGTTTGTTTTTGCTATGTTCACATGTCCTCCCTCTCTTTCCCCCCTCCCCTCCCCTTCACCTTCACTCCTCACCCCTCCTCCTTACATCACCACGCCACCATCCACCACAACCCTATCATACTTGCCATCTTCTTTCTGCCACCTCCTAGCTCATCAACAAACCCCAACTCAACCTTAACTCACCAACATTCCTGTCGGAGCCTGTCAGAATTAAACCAACTCCCCTGCCTTACCTTCTGTGATACACATACATAGACACGACTTGCCCTCTTCACTGCTATGCGAAACTACAATAATAAATCTTGTATGCAGAGACTAGCATCTACACAAGATTTTTTTATCATGACCCTAATTTCTGCACATATAATATAAAATGTTTGTGCAGAACTTATTATTTTTAATATTATACTCACAAAAAAACATAGGGCAAAAAACACAAAAAAAAATTATTGTATTTACAAATTTTAATTTGCATAATACTAAATGAAAATAACATAATATCCCTTGCAAACATAAAAAAATGGTCTTTTTAAAATCGTCTCAACCATATCACTAAAACTCCGATCTCGTCTCCTCCAGTGTGATTTTTTATGTGGATCATTCGTTCCCAGTATTAAAACTCTGCAACGAAGGTGGCTGCATCAAGCTGCTACATGCAGTTCTCGTGCTATTCCCTGATGGCTCATAGTACATTATCACCTTCCCTAAGTTCTTCCATTATGGAAATTATCTCGTTGGTGTGCGAGTAATTTCCCGCGTTTTGCAAAGCAACCAAAAACTAAGCTAATCAAGAAGTTCGTTCGGATCTTCCCAGAATATGAAGTCGAAGTTCTTGCCATCTTCCAACTTCATAAGAATATCACCCGTCTTTAGTGCTAGTTCACTGAAGAGAGATGCGAGTGTGTTAATTTGTTCGTTATCTTCGTCCTCATAAACCCTACCTCCAGGATCGTTGTAGCGGTAGTGTGTGTCTGTGTGCATGAGCAAGTTTTTATATTCCTGCAAATCTGCTTTGGTGTTATTTTTAAGATCCTTGCAAAATAATAATTCATATAGACCTAGGGTCCCATGTGTTGCATAATCTTCAACTTAAATTTCATCGCCAGGCAGGAACTTTAGTTCCTTAGAATCTAGAAACGATTTGTAATTTTCCAATACACACCATATGTTCTATCATTATAGTATGATACGTAGATTCTTGGGTACCGACGAACTGGATCATTGGGTTTCTAATCCTCTCCATTGTGATTTTTTTTTTCATGTGGGTCATGTCCAAATCCAGTACTTCCCATCATAGATGTCAACTGCAACCTCATCACATTTATGCTTCTTCATACTACCATCTTCAACCTCACTCTTCATATTACTATCTCCGACTTCTGTCTTTACGACTACGGGAGCTTCTTTGGGCTTTCTCAGTACATCAAGATGGCTAGTGATTGGTTTGAAATTTACTTCGTTTGTTTACTCTCGCAGAAGTCTGGCCTCGTTAGCAAGTAAATACTTTGAGTGAATAGACATTATAGCATGATGTATGTCACTCGCTATATCCGGCATAGTACTGACGAAAACTGCTCAGATTTTTTTATGTTTGCATTTATGAAATTCTCCTTTAGATATTATTAATTCATCCAGTATGTAATTTAGTTTTTCTACATCAGTCTTAGTGGTCAGCAGAGCAATGGAGTTATTAACTTTGTATATAATTACATACGAACTGTTTTAAACTATCACAAATTTGTGCTGCCACAACATTAAGTCTATTGGTAATCTCTCATTGTACACCATTAAACTGTTCGTCCATTGTCATCAAGTTACAAAAGTTCTCCATTTTAATATTTTCCATCTTCACTCCCATCTGCGAAATATAGAGTTTAATAAATTTGTTTTGTTCCTAAAATGACACTTGAAGTGCTTTATAAATCTTGTTGTGTGATTCTTGAATGTAATGTTTCGTAGCCCCATCCCGCGAGTTTTCAGGTTCTCCGACATTTCGAATAACTCTTCAATCTGCATCACAGGTTCCGTCGTTCCTTATTAACACACAAAAACAATAATCATTGCCAGAGCATGGATATAGGCTGCTCTGTACGAACTTCGGTATGCTGCAACTGTGTGTGACCGACAATAAACTGATCGAAGCTATGTCGATACCTTCCATTATATTGAACCAATCTTTCACAATCTTCTGTCAACTATAGAAATCCAAACTGTCCTTCCAGCACAAATAACACATGTATTTTGATTCAGCAAATGTCATGTCTGTGATTATACAGGGTGGACCAGAATTCATGTGCCAAAGTCCGGGAGGGGATTCGTTATGGAAAATAAGGTGGGGTATATAAACCAACACTATTCTGTGGTAAATATTAAGGGAGCTACGCCACGTTGAAAAAAAATAATTTTTTAAACATTTTTCGAAAAATACTAGAAAATATGAGATAGAGCCACCAAAATTGGCATAGAGCTCAAAGAAGTGGAGCACATTAATGTATGAAAAGTTGGTTGCCGTGACGTTTCCCTTCGCTGCTATGTAGGGGTGACTCACCCCATTTGTGTAAGTAACTTTTAAATGCTAAGTGGTAAGGTAATATCCACATAGCAAATTAATGGGCTCTATCAGAAGGAAAATAAAAGCCCCTCTTGTCTGAATGCTCTCCGGTAAACCGTTTTCCAGATAAAACGAATCAAAATAAGAAGGTTTT
Organism: Medauroidea extradentata; assembly: GCA_003012365.1. Classification (NCBI taxonomy): domain Eukaryota; kingdom Metazoa; phylum Arthropoda; class Insecta; order Phasmatodea; family Phasmatidae; genus Medauroidea; species Medauroidea extradentata. Next base: position 412 of record PNEQ01030331.1, on the reverse strand, counting down.
GTGTACGCCTGTGTAGGTAGGCAATTCGTCTGCCACCCGCTCGTGCCACTCGAATGTAAAAGAAACAAATGTGTGTATTCAATCGGTACGTAGGTGACGGTAGCATTTGCTGCTGGCAAGTCAGTTTGTGCCGAGAGTTACTTGAGGAAGCATGGAACGGTTTACACGAGCAGAACTAGCCGACATGCATCTCGTGTACGGAGCAGCCAACAATAGTGCAAGGCAAGCAGTGGAGTTGTACCGACTGCGCTATCCAAGACGTCGTCAACCCTCCCGTGCGACGTTTGTTCGGCTGCATCAAAGGTTGCGGGATGAAGGCTCGACGATAGTGACAAGGCCGAATGCTGGAGCACCTAGGACAAGACGGACGGCGGCATTTGACGAAGACGTGCTGCGTCGTGTGCGACAGCAA
>PNEQ01030322.1:0-10718 GCA_003012365.1 Medauroidea extradentata | reverse complement strand
CATGTAAAAAAAAATGTTGTATGTATTTTGTAATGGCTAACGTAATGTTTATATGTTCATTAAAAAGTAAATGAAGCAAAAACACAAGCAAAATGATGTTTCAAGTTTGTATATTTTTTCAAACATTGAACATGTGATTCCCTAAAATTTTACAAATGTCAGATACCATTTTTTACACCCGAGCGCCTCATATATATATGCCAACAGTTGAAAATTCGAACACGGGTAAATTTCACTGAGGTTAAATTGTGAACACCTTAAACTTGAAATTTTTGCTGACCTACCCTACCTTCGTGAATTTTCATAAGCGTCTATATATTCATAACTTAACAAAAACCTTAATTTGATTCAGCGCATATTATTATTTTGACGTTTGCAACTAACATCAACTAAGTTAAGTAACCAAAACAGACCTAATATCGGAAAAGATGTGGAGTTAAATGACAGTTAATTGCACAATGATAACTGTTATTGAGGTTTTCAACCCATCTTTAAGAATCTCCCTTGCACGTAAATTACGAGGGTGGTGGCTCTTTTATTGACTAGAATTCCTGTGCCGTCCGGTGTTTTGAAAATATTATGTTGCCTTTCTGTAACAAAAAAGTCCTCTTGTTTCAGGTCGCTAGAATTCCCCCCGCCCCTTTCCCATTCCGGCTATTTCCTCCATCAGTATGTACATCTGAATGTCTAAAATATATAGGAATGCTACCATTGAAATATGGGTAAGCAATTTAACAATAACATTTTCTTAACAATCCTATTTTCTTAACAATCCTATTTTCTTAACACTCCTATACACCAGATTCGTAAATTTGTAAATCATTTTTGGAGTTAGTGAAAGAAGGGTTAGTAAACCATCCACACTCTTAATCTGAATTAGTGAATATTCACTTATTCACACTGATAGATAGAGCAGTTTCAACAATTTCAATCAGTGAAAATCACTGTTTAGTTAGTGAATATTCACTGATTTCATTTCCTTTAAGAATGCTAACATCCTACAAGTGAATCAGTGAATATTCACCGTTTTTTTAGTTATTTTCAAATAAAATTTTCACTTATTGAATCAGTGAAACATTACTGGATAATCTGTGGACATTCACTAATTAACGTGTGGAATGTTGGCACTCTTTATCAGAATCAGTGAATAGACACCGATTTCACAGTGTTTTCTCACTGATTCATTTTGTTGAAACTGCTCCATCCATCGTCGTGAATCAGTGAATATTCACTAATTCAGATTTAGAGTGAACGGGACATACACACATCAAAGCAGTCCATTGTATCCGACTGTTTCCTATTATTGGATTCTTGGAATCACTTTGTAAACATTGGGAAGAAAACCACCGTGTATACGACTTTGCTCCAAGATAAACAGAACGTAAGGTAATTTGTGGATACGAACTGCAGCATGCTAATAAGTGACGAAAACTAAAAAATGTAAAAAGTCGTCAACTCTGCTGTCTGTAAGATATGTCCAAAATGCCAACAAGCGGGAATGTAGGGAAGATTGTTCGCTCTACTTTGTCATTTTTATTATAGTGTTAACAAAGAGTCTTACGACTTTTTACCATAAAGTATTTTCCACTTGGTTTTTATGTCAGATTCACTTGGCACAGTCAGTTTCCGCGAATTACCTGACATTCTATAAGGAATTATTCCTGCGTGTGTCAGTAACGTCTCGTAAATCACAGTGTATAATTTTAAAAATACCAGCAGTTGATGCAAAACAAAATTATTATTACAAACGTGTTGAAATATTTATATTGAAAATACAGTTCGAAATGATGAGTTAGAATTTTCTTTTGCACACGCTTAAACACATCAACCTTCCTTTCAACAACAAAGCTAGGACCAGTATTAAGGATCTATGCAAAACATGTTTTGAAATATGTCCTTTAACACAGGCGGAACACGTGTCAAGAAGAATGCAAGTAGGCGAAACGTCTATCTTTTGGAGGGGGGGGGGGGTGCATAACCCTTTTTGCTTAAAATGTGAACAAAGTGCAAGCTTGACAAAATGACGGCTGTGTAAAAATGCCTGTTGACAATACGCCGGTTTATGGATAGTAAACAAAACGCCACCACATGACTGTTCAAAAATCTATAACCTTTTGTAGTAATATTTTGCATATTTCTATTATTTTATTTTCTCTATTTACTTAATTTTTTATTTTTATCCCCTTTCCCTGCTGTCGTCAGCTCACCGACACCTGGACGAGAAGCAGTCATTTTGACTGTTCATCGCCTGGCATCCAACGGGCCGTGAGCTAACGAGAACACGTTCATTATTACAGAAAAAGAGAGAGAGAGAATGCTGGGTAAAGCAAGCCTCGTTCATTACACGCGCGTGAGCAGTCCCGATAGGATATTGTCGCCCATGCAGTAAGAGAGTGTTTGAGGGGAAGAAGGGATGACGGGCACGGAAGGGGTAGGTGAAAAAAAAGGACGGGGGATTGGCAATTACGTGGCGCGTAATATCGCATTGTGAACGGGCCTGGAAGTAATGGGCGCGACACCCCCCTTTTTGCGTAATAATTACCGATTCACCGGCCGAGGGGCTGAGCGTTTTGTGGTCTGGGACCTATCTCATTACGCACGCTAATTATCGCTCGCTTCTCTTTGCTGCCACCTTTCAGCCGTACCTGACCTCCCCCCTCCCGCCTTTTATCACCGCGAGCCGTTCAAAAACAAACAGCTTCAGAGATTGGACGCCGTGGCGAACAAACGCAGGACTGCCGTGATAATTGTCCAATAGGCTGTCGGGCGTACCACGTCACAACGCGGCTGACGAATGCGAGCGTGGTGTGTCGGACAACAAGCAGGTTTTCCACTGTGGAGGAAGACGCGAAAGTGGGAACTAAACGGGAAGGGGGTAGTTATCGTGATATAATTATCTCCACAGAGGCACGTTGTTTATGCACACACAGAGCCATTGCTTTTCGGTGAACAGAATTTTGTACTAACTTGCTTCAGTGCCATTTGCAGCTCTGCTTCATTGTTATTGGGGGGGGGGGGGCGCTGTGGTCGAGGGGTCAGACAATTCGCTTCCCACCAAGGCAATCCGGGTTCGATTCCCGACGGGGTCGGACCCCGGACTGTCGCATGTGGGAATCGTGCCGGACGATGCTGTTGGTTGGCGGGTCTTCTCGGGGATCTCCCATTTCACCCGCACTTTCATTCTGGCGCTGCTCCACACTCACCTCATGTCACCCTTCACCAGCACTAAAGACCTCGATGTTAAGCGCTGACCAAAATCTGTCACTCACTCACTCATGGATATTGATAGAGTGCATTTCGCACCTGCGTTCAATAGGGGCACAATTCAGAAAGTGGCCGTTTTGAGTTAAGCCCCTTTTGTAATACGCATTTCAGTGATTTTCTGTTGGTTACACCAACATTTATTTATCGTATAGTATAGCTGTATTTTATGAGTTGATTCCTTATCATTATTATGTATTTTTCATACGTTTATGTTGAAAATAATAAAATTTTCATAATATAACAGTATTTTCAAATGGTAATAATGCATATTGTAACATGAAAGGTGGTATTATAGTTACAGTGATTACATTTGTTATTCCACTAAAACTTCAAATGCCAATATCTCGAAAAATTGTTATCGTGCCCCTATTGATCTAGAGGAGGGATTTGTAAAGAGGCGTTAGGCTACTTATTTGACTGCACCAATAAGAAAAAGGCTAGGTACTGCGACATCGCATATGTATGATTTGCAGGAAGAACTTCAAGAAGCTGCGAGTTAAAAAAAATACTGTCCGTAAAGTTGGTACAAAATAATTTTCATCAGTAATCAACGGTTTTATTTATAGACTCGTGTGTGTAGTTTCTGAACTATTGTGTAGGGCTATAGCTAATGACTGCAGATCCGGATAATTTCTAAGGAATCGTCCTGCTGCATGTTAGACTGTTTGGTCGTCAAGCTAACGCCTTGAATTGCTGAGTCGAGTAAATAATTTATCCACAGTAAAAAAAAGCGTCTGTGCTCTCACTGAAAAAAAAAATTATGGGAAATCCAAAATTAACGAGAAGTCTTTTAACTTCTACGAAAAATTCTATTGCCAATTGGTAAAATACGACGTTGTAGTTTTACCCCGTTGCCGGGCAGCAGAATATCATAACACAGCAGAAGATTTGGTCGAATTGTGTGTGCATGGGCGCGTGTGTGTATGTGTGTGGGTATAATATATATATATATATATATATATATATATATATATATATATATATATATATATACACACACACATATTTTGGTGTGTTTCGTACATTATTTATTCGTTGATCATTTTATAAAATTGGTTATAGATATATTACTTTCGTTAAAAAAAACAGTGTCGAGTGAGTTGAAACACTTTTATGAACGTATGCCAGTATGTCTTCAACTTAATTGCCAAAAATTGTAGCTGTGGGTCATTCGGGACAACGTGAGCAGTTCTGAAACCTTAGTTATTTTGAATACCTAGTTAATTTTACCTTTCAGATAATCTGTAGTTTCCAACCACATTTTAATATAAACAAAGCAATCTTAGTAACAACGGAATTATTATATTGTACTGAATTTTAGCGTTTGAGATAGAAATAAATAATATTTTTAGTGCTTGTTATAGACGCAATTGTCTTCAGAAGTGCTAACTTTATTGCGAACCTTCTATAGCAAGTCTCGCTATTACTCTATACTTATCCTTTACCAATTTAATCTCATGTAGTGTACTCAAAATTGATTGATTTTTGCTTAATTCGTTAGCATTTTTAATTATCCACTGACGTAGTAGTCTAAGACCGTTTTTAGCCATTTTGAGATGACCGCAAGTTATGTTTCCAAAAAATCATAGGTACTGAATTTTTTTAAATTTATAGAAGCGTATTTTGAAGTGTGTGTTATTTTCGTAGATGAAAATAATATGAATAAGTTAAGTGGTTTCGCGTAAAAAAGAATACGCGTGACCCACTGCAACGCCGTCTATGCGCCAGGCGTTAGAGTGTGCTTATGGAAACTTATTCTTACCTACAGAGTAAAATTATTATATTTTACCACGAAACATATTTGGAAATCCAGTTTTCAAGTAAATCCTTCAGGCTACTACTCTTCGTAAAGGTGTACAAAAATTTAGAGTTTCCCTCCAGTTTACAAAAGCATAGCCTGCCATGATTCTCCAGGAAGCAGAAAATTTTATAATTTTCGGAAGATATTCACAGCAATGTTCCTGGACAGTGGAAACTTTTTCCAATAAAATACATTCATTTATTTTAACTTAAATTTCAGAATGTCTACCCACAAGGACAGCTGTCTTGCATTTCAGCACCGAAATGCAGATTTCTCCACGGTTGTATTCATGCCTTTCAGCGCTATTCGCAGTGAGCTCTGCACAAGTACCCATTACGTTGGCACAATTGGAATCAGGTTATTGTGTGCTGTAATGTATGCAGGGCTGGTTATGTAACAGGGCGTAACGAGGAACACAGCACACAGAGGAATGAATGGAAACTAGATTACATCGTTGCGTGAGGTGCGAATGGAAGTATTGTGGGGAAGCTTGCAGACTCATGAACTATAGTTACAGGGCTGCATTGTTACTATGATATAAATAATCCTATGTTAGATACGACTCAAAACATTAGCATTGACCCAAGCCACTGGAAGGAGCAAAGAGCTTTAAGCGTGCGTGGTATATATTTCAGCGCTGAAAGCATCAGTTCAAAATTGTAGGTTTCTCAAAGCCAATTAAAAAAAAAAAAAAAAAAAAAGGACTTCTAGACAATAGGTGTTACCAACTTTCTGAGAGAGAATTCGAGTAACGTATATCTGAGGAACAATCTCTGACGCCGATATCTCGTACTTTTAATTGTGGCGCAAGAGAACAAGCTTAACAAATGCATCATTCCGGGTAAATGTTTGCTTATAAAGTTGGCAAATATTATTATCTAGGATTGCTGTTTTGAAGTTTTTCTATATTGACTTTCAAAAAGTGTAGATTCCAATTGTAAAACTCAACGCTTATTAATCTGCCACGCACTCTTAAGAGCCCTTGTAATTTATGATGATTTTTTTAAAATTCCTTTCTGATTAAAAATTGGCCAAGATTTAACTAAAAAAGTTTCGATATGGACGTAGCTAATTACTTTACCTTTAAATACGTACATTGTATTCCAAAAATTAAAGCATCAATATGGAATACTGAAGCAAATTTAATCTTTAATATAAATATTTTCTCCCGCCGATTAATAAACACTTAATAACTCCCAGTACCGATTTCATCCAACGCTCCTAACTATGAAATGCAATCTCTGTATATAAAAGAGAAAACTGACTGACTGACTGACATATCAAACTGCAGCCCAAATCACTGGACCTAGAATCGTGAAAATTTTTGTGCGGGATTCCCCTCAGGTCGTAGGCGAGCACTAAAAAGGGATTTTTCGAAATTCGACCTTTAAGTGGGTGAAAAGGGGTGAAATGTGTTTCCGAAGAATAGTCGATAGAGCCAGAACCCGTCGGCCTATCGTTGTGATTTTTACTTAAATAGGACATATATAAAATGCATGTTAGCCAATTAAAGGATTTTTAGAAATCCAACATTTAAGGAGCTGAAAAGACCTTAAATGTGTTTCCGATTAACTATCGATATGTATCGAATCCTTCGAGTAAGAGAGTTGGTATTCACTTCAAAATGTTGCTTACTTAAATATCCAAAAAGGAATTTTAGGATTTTTTGAAAATCGACCCCCAAGTAGTAAAAAAGAGGGAAATAAGTTTTTTAATGAATCGCCTATATCACTGAAACATGATTGGCTATAGCCGTGATTTTTACTTCAATTGGTTGCGTATATAAATGACTACCATATGACTCAAAGATGTTTCTAAATTTAATAATTAAGGGGGTGAAAATACGTGAAATGTGTTTTCAATTATTTCTCTATATCTATCGAACCAATCGAGATATTGACGTGCTCTTTGCTTTAAATTGATGATTATGTAAATATATAAGTACCTTTAAAATACATTTTCCGAATTCGGTCCCAAAGAGGTAAAGAAAGGGTAAAATATGTCGTCGATTCACAAATGATATGTATCGACCACATTGATTTTTTTATATAGCGACGTGATTTTTGTTTAAGGCCTTGTTACGGAGTTTTGAAGTGATTTAGAAAATATTTTTTTTATTGCTACTTAATACTCATATCAAAATTTCGCTGCACAGTTTTGACACTTATATGTTATAATTTGTAGCTGAATTTTTGTGTAAAATTAAACTGAACGGTTTTTTAGATTTCATTACCCAAAGTACCAGGTTTTTCGTCGTGAAAATAAGCAAAAATGAAGACTGGCAAATGGTACATTAAAAAAAAACGCGTCCACAGTATTGTGCATCGTGTGATTGCACATTGACTCAAATTTTTTCAAAACTTTTGGTTAAAAAAATTTGAGTTATTGGCACCAATCTGAAAAAAACTCGGGAACAAGCCCTTAAGATTTATGCTTATTCAAATACCTGAAAAGTAGTTTAATGAATTTTCGAAATTTTCCACGTAGGGAGGTGAAAAGGGGTGAAAAGTAGTGAAATGTATTTTCACTCAATCGTCTATATATCTTGGGCCAAACGGGATATTGTCGTGTTTTTCACGTCCAAGAAACACCAATAAATATTCTGAAACGTGATTAAAGTATTTTTTTTTTAATTCACTCTCTTAGGAGGTGAAAAGTCCTGGAATGTGTTTTAGGTGAATCCTCGATATCTATCGAATCCGTCGAGATGTACAGTTAATTTTTGCTTCAGGATGATGATTACAGAAATGATCGTAAAAAGGTTTTAAGACTTTTCGAAATTCGAACTCTCAGTACTGCGTGCAGGAGTCATATGTGTTTTTTTAATGAATGATCGATTGATATTCGACTGAACGGGTTACCGTCATGATTTGCACTTCAACTGGATTCTTATACAAATGTCTAAGATGTGAAATTATAATATTTCGAAATTCGACACCCAAAAGGGTGAAAAAGCACAAAATTTGTTTTACATCAACCCTTTATATCTATCTAACCAGTAAAGATATTGAGGTGGTGTTCGCGTCAGAGTTATGCTTACGTAAGTATGTGAAAAGTAATGTTAGTTTTTTATTTCATAAGATATCTTAATTATTAAGGAAAAAACCTAGTCTGTATACTTCCAAGGCAGACGACCAGCGAGAAACAAATTATACAGGTGTTTCGTTCTACATTTATTTCGAGAGGTGTTGTTGTACAACCTCTGTGAGCCTAGGAAAGTAATATTTAATTTTAAAATTTAGTATTCATGATAATTTCGACGTTATGTGGCGCAGTTGTTTGTAGCTCCGATACTTTGTTCGAGAGATTCTGGGCAGAAATTCCTTTTAAAGGCTGTGCAAACGTGTAAATCTGACACAAAAAAAATACTGCAAGGCAGATGAAATTAGTAACTTAGATGAAGTCGTTTAAATGTGGTAAAAATGTATTATGCAGTGCACTATTCACTAAAGTTAATAAAAAAAACCTCATCGCGCATATATTGTCTCACTAACATCAAGGCTGGGGTACCAAATTAGTTTATTTTTCTGCAAAACATTATCCCGCCAAAACTACCTAATGGGACTTAACTTCAACTGAAGGTTTTGAAAAATAAGTAACTTATGTTATTGATGGTACCATCATCAATGCTCGGGGGAAACCAGTATTCGTACCAGTGAAACTGCGTATTTCATTCGTTTACTCTCCTACATTTAGGAGTACTACGTAGATTCCCCACAGTGTCAACTTTGCTGTGACTGTAAATAAGGCCCATGCGAAGTGGCTCTTCGTGGCAGGGGCAATCTTAAGACTGCTTTTCGCTTGAACAGCTATAGCTACTTATCCTGCTGTAGAGTTAACTCAACCAGCAGATTTGTCATCTTAACACTAGATGACTGAACTACCTCTTGTGTAAAAAGATGTTTTTCAATTAAAGTAAATTTTATCTGCTATGAGCAAAGGCCGGTTATTCGTCTCATACTCCATTTACTAAACGAAAAATAATATTATTAGCAAAGTAGGTGACGCAGCATCTTAACCGACACAAGTTTCTGTCATTACTTATTTGCATATGCGCGAGTGATGTCTGATGTCTACTTAGGAATAACATTCAAAGAACATTCATTACACGAGAGTATATCCGTTTCAGGACCTCCATGAATATTTAAATTTTATTTTCTCGCGGGCGAAAATGGTGACGCAATCCTTCAAGCATAATGCTTTGGGTTCAGATTTTTTAAAATGTCGTATAAATGCAAGTACAGCAAACACTTACGTACAACATTCCTACGTCATTATGTCATCAATGAATGACTCGTATAGTTGATTTATCGATGAATAAACTGAACGCCAGTTCGTTGAATTGCACCTAGAGGCTAGGATGATTTTGTGATGTGCGTGCTGTGTCACCCGTATAGCTTCCGCACTTTCAGGCGTCGACCACGCCTAAAACGTCAACCCATAGGTGGCCACCTCAAGGGGGAGCGTTAAACAATTTTTTTGTACTTTCAGTTTTTGAGCCATAACATTTATTCAAATTGTATTATCAAAATATTCTCTACGACAAAGCATAGAATATATTTTTCATAAACTGCTTGACATCAATAATAATAAAATTTCTCATCAATTTACCACACAGAATCATCGCAAGGGAACTCTTGAAAGTTAACCTATGATTCCCTCCAAATGATTCAGCATGACAGATTAGTGAAAAATTCCATTATTATTTATGTCCAGCAGTTTACCAACAATATATCGTATTATTTATAACAATACCACAACATGAAATTATAATTTTAACGATTTTGTGACAGTGTAAATGGACGATTGTAGACCTAAACCGCAATAATATAAAATCTAACTTCAGGTATTTCTGGTATGGAATTGGGAATAGATTTAATTAAAGAGTTTATACATACGTCACCATTAAAGCATACCTCCTAACTGATTTCGTATTGTATCAAATGAGGAAGAAGGAAAGAAAAGATTTCAAGTTCAATAAAAAAACTTATTTTACCTTAAATTATTATAAAATAACCCCATATTTTTACTATTCATTATCCAGCATAACATTTTGTTTTGTAAATTTTTTACTGTAGATATGGTTTTTAAAACAACCGCTACGAGATTCCATAGTTGAGGTGACGTGTGGCGTGTACAATAATACTACAAACTACGAACTGGCTAAAACAGCCACGCGACGTTACTGTGCCGGTGAGAGATAGACAGTGCTATCTACATATGTTGTGAGAAACTAAATATACCGAATAGTTCGATCACAACTCGTAGCGTAGCGCTAGACGACTCTTGGTTACAAGTAGGACGGTAGATGGCAGCAGCGTCATATCGATTCTCGAGCCATAAAGGGTGTCGGCTTGACCGTCGTAGCGAGCGGACGTACGTGTTCGTGCCAGCGCGCAGAGCACCAGCGAGCTACGCACGCAAACAGCGACTACACTCATTCAGCTATTAACACGTAAGTATTGCTCTTATTAGAGCTGTTGCACCCAGGAGAGAAGTAGACCGGTCTGGGGCATAATTTTCTTGCCACCAACCTCTATAGCCGAGCCCCCTGGTGGGGGAAGTGGTTGAAACTCTCTTGGTTAGTTTTTAGTTTTTAGTTTAAAACATTATTTAACTATTTCATTCAAATTAATAATCACGTAACTATCGC
>PNEQ01030317.1:0-14434 GCA_003012365.1 Medauroidea extradentata | reverse complement strand
TTTGTGTGAGGGTGTAAGCTGTTAATGCATTACTACTGAGGTAGGATATGCTTGTGTTTGAGAATGTATGTTGGGACGAGGTTCCCAGAAGCTTTAATTAGTATGTAAGTATGTTTAGGGGCGTGTGTCCCCTCGAATTTATGTTAGGGTTTGCTGCTGAGAGTCAGCACTTGTTGTGTGAGCTAGTTCCCTATGAGGTTGGGCTAGCCTATGTTTAGTTGTTGTCTTTGCTACACCCTCCTCAGGGTTATCGACTAGGGCTTCTTGTTATTTCCTATTTGTTCAGGTTTAAATGAGATTCCATTTGCACACCTGTTATTGTATTTTTGTAAAATTAATGGTTAATGTTATTTGTTGAATGTTTTGATCCTTGGTTATTATTTGAGTTTGTATTATTTGCGAGGTTTTGTAACTGATGATTTTGTTTCGATTATTAATAAATCGCTGTTGCGATTGAATGAACCTTGATGTTTTTTGAAGTTGAAGTTAATGGTAATTTCCCTTCTCCAAGTTTGCTAATAATGGTGATATTACTTACAGATCATGCTGATCACGGCTAGTTTTGCTAGACTTGAAGTTATGATTATCTAGCTCTGATTGAATTAAATTATACCCTAGCCTAGGCGTAGCTTGCTAATTGTTGGGGATCGCAACCCTCGTTCTTGCCTCTGCTCTGCTGCTGTGATAATTGTTAGGTACCGTCACCATGTAGAGATTAGCCCTGATGGAGGGGTGGTGATGGTACAGTTAGGTCAATGTAATATCTGCGTATGACAGTGATTTATGTTAGACTATCATTAAGTTCAATTAAATGATTCCGTACAATGCCTATAATTATTGACTGCATTTTCTTTTTTTTTTATTATTTACTTTGGCTTAGAGTGTTTTTGGTAGTTATAAAATTGAAGCAAGTGGCCCGAAGGTACATTTAATTGAGAAGTCTTGACATAGAGTTTCCACAGCAATCTCCAAACTCAGTGTAGGACACAACGAGCTATATAGTAAACATAGAGGGGCGGAAACAGCAATCTCCAAGGCACTGAGGTGAAGTTCTATTGAACGTGGTATTTTGACTCTAGATAAAATGGCGGACTCTTATTTCCTGTCGAGAGACGAGAGCGATTATGCCAATCTAAACATTATTACAGTAATATTACAATAATTATTGACATTTTTTCCTGTGTTTATAAGGAATATATTGGAGCTATAAAGTAACGGATTTTATGCGAACATAATGACTGATTTTTAACATAATGTTGGCCACACTGCTGTTCGCCATGTTTTCTGGGGTCAAAACAGCCGTTCAATTGGGCTTCACTTTGGAAGCGTTTCCGCCCCTCTATGTTAACTATATAGCTCGTTGGTGGGACAGTACGTTGCTTCTCTGTTCTTGCGTATCTCTTATCAGTGCAGCATCTGAGCTTGTACCAGTACTGACTTTAATTTAGACATAGGGATAGGGAGTTTCTACTATGCCATGTGTGTGTGTGTTTGTGTTTGTGTGTTTGTGTGTGTGTTTGTGTGTGTGTGTTTGTGTGTGTGTGTTTGTGTGTGTTTGTGTGTGTGTGTTTGTTTGTGTGTGTTTGTTTGTGTGTGTGTGTTTGTTTGTGTGTGTGTTTGTGTGTGTGTGTTTGTATGTGTGTGTGTGTTTGTGTTTGTGTTTGTTTGTGATGGATGGTGTAAAGGGAGTGTGTGTGTGTGATGGATGGTGTAATGGGAATGTGTGTGTGGGAGGGTGTGTGCATCTTGTTGACACATCAAGTATAGTTGACGGTCGCCCTTGACAACGCGCTAACCTCAACTGCCGCTGCTGGATCAGGACCCCTGGGCCAGCTAGTGTGTGTGTGTGTGTGTGTGTGTGTGTGTGTGTGTGTGTGTGTGTGTGTGTGTGTGTGTGTGTGTGTGTGCACAATGGTGTCAGCTGTATTCGGTGTTAGCTTCTCTGTGTGTCACTGCCACTTCAGCTTCCACTGGGTACACCCATGTAACCTTGTTTATTCAAGCAAGTTGTAGTGTCCACATTTACAACTATATTAATGTTTTGTTGGTGCTTCTCCAAATCATTTTCATTAAGAACAGTTGAGACTGAAGTGAAACTTGCAAAATAAATCTTTTTCTATAGGCAATGGTATGGTTACCAGATACTTCTATTGAAATGTAGGAGACACATGCTCCAAAATGTAGGACATTGCTGGAAAATGTAGGACATCGTAAAATATCACAAAATGAACATAATATAAATAAATAATAAAAATATATAAATTAAATATGTAAACAAATATGCAATATAACTCGCCACAGATATCCTAACCATAGACACAATGATACACGATACTGAAATTGACAACGCTGTCAGTGAGACAGACAATCGATATTGTACATAGAACACAGACTATAATGGTGTTTGTAGCAGCGCAGCAGCCATGTTTGGGACTAATATTAAGCTTTTGATGGCGAAATATAGGAAATGTAAGACATTTACAATTATTCGTAAATTCCGCCCGGACGCTGGACAAAGGTTTAAATTGTAGGACATGTCCGGGAATTTCCGGACGTCTGGTAACCCTAGGCATTGGATACCTTCAAAGTGGATTTTTTTTTTTTTGGAAAGCTCCGCCAGAGTCCTGATCATTCTTCCTATTTAATGACATGCTCTTTGTTCCCACCATATGCACACCACAAAAAAATATAATATAAAATCCCGAAGAGTAGCTCTTGCAGTCAGTCTAATGCATAAAAATGGATGCGAAGCTCGTAAAATATGCCAAATACAAACATCTATTGCATAAATATCATTAATATATTTTCCTTGTTCTGAACTCTGTACTCTTGTCAAATATTTTAAAATAGTTGCCTTCTTTCATTAAATTGTTTAACTTGTAAGTTTGTAACGTGATTGTGTGTTTGTTTATTTTTATGCACGTGTGTGTACATGAATGTTTTGTGGGTGTGTGCATTGGTGCATGTTTGCGTTGGTGCTTTGTCAGTCTATTTTTATCCTCCCTCACTACCTAAATTGTACGTATCAAAAATATTATCTTGCTTCTCCTCGTCTTCATAGCTTACTTAGGCTGTTAGCGTTAAAAATGTCTGAATGTTTGAGTTGACAAGGAGTTTGTGTTGTATGTTTGGCAGTGTTTTTTGTTATGTGTAGTCACATATGTTGGTGATTTACTGTCCCATAACACAGCAGAAAAAAAAATGTTTGTGGTGTGCATATGGTGGGAACAAAGAGCATGTCATTAAATTGGAAGAGTGATCTGGACTCTGGCGGAGCTTTCCAAAAAAAGAAAAATCCACTTTGAAGGCATCCAATGCCTATAAAAAAAATGATTTATTTTGCAAATTTCACATCTGTCTCAACTATTGTTAATGAAAATGATTTGGAGAAGCATTGATATAATATTAATTCAGTAGTAAATGCAGTTAGGTTTCAACTGTTAATAGTCTTGCTTTCCACATTTACTACCTACATAATTGGAGAAAAAGGTGAAAAAGATATTTCTATGAATATTATTGATTACATACTCTTTAAAAAAAATTTTGTGCTAACGTTCCAAAATTACAACTTGTGTATCCTGTGTATGGTATTTATCCACTGTAACATTAAAAGAGATTATAGATATAAATAATGGCAAAGGTGAGTGTAGATACTAAATATGGATGTTCTGTGTTTGATTCTTTTGAAGATTAAACTGGGGATAAGTTTAATAGAGAGAAAAAAATTGCAATTGCTGCCAGGTATGTTAAAGATGGTGTGTGTACTTGAATTAATAATAACAAAATAAATTAATGTACAAATCTTTAAATACGTTACTGTTGGCAGCATGTCGTGTCAACGGAAAACAATGACGTTAGCCAGTTATGGCGGGACTCGTCTTATATGCTATTGTCCTGTGTGTCGAGCTAATACAGCGAGTGGTAACCGTGAGCTGTGGAACTACGAATAGCACTTCGGATTGAGTGGACACTACAGTTACATTGAAGACCTTCCATTACAATGTAATTGCCAAATCTGAGCTTCAGTCAGTATTAAGGTGAAGAAAATGTGACAAGTAGTAAAAAGATAGGGGTATCTACATTAATGCAGAAAAATTTATGGATTGAGAAATTCCCTATAAGCATTGTCTTAACCATTGCTTTGTTCTTGTAAAAACAATATTTTAAGTCCTTAACAATCATTTTTTGAGAGCTGTCTCATATTACATAAAGTTTTTCAACATGCAAAAGTGTCGGTTCTCTATGAAGACAAGACTACTGTTCAGCTTTTAGATTATCAGCCAGAATTTGTGATGTTTTAATGTTGTGGAGAAATAATACACACACTTTGATATATATATATATATATATATATTTGTGTGTGTGTGTATATATATATATATATATATATATATATATATATATATATATATATATATATATATATATATAAGGAAGACAGCCTAAATAATGAAGTCATTGAAAAATGCAAAGAAGTAAAGTTTTGAAGATTTGTTTCTGTCGTCATGCAAATAATTTCTAAGCCTTCTACCCCAACTGATGCTATATTACAGAACCCTGTATATTGCTTAATATGTAGATACAATTAAGAGAGACCGGTAAACTCTTCTGAAGTTTCAAGTTATTTCCATGAGAGGTAATGGTGACTACCAGTACTTGACTTTAGCTGTGCAACTTATGTACAAGCCAGAAGCAGCACAGAACAGTCACCAAACATTAAAAAGAAAAAAGAACATATTGTACATACTTTATTTTTTGCAGAAATGCTACCTACAGTGTAATTGTGTGTATCACTGTGGGAACTCTGCAACCAGTTAAAACTCATTCCATGATTAATTCTATTTAACAATTGATCTTGTACTGTCTGAACTAAATGTTTGGTGTGGAGATGTTTGATGCATTTAATTTTGTTAAGTAAGACTGTTTCTTATCTTATTTACACTTTAAATTTTATATATTTTAACTAACAACACATTTACATAGCTTGTCAGATTTTGAGGCTTGTTCTATATTGACACAATATTAAATAGGCCAATATTTAACTTATGTTATAAAGTAGTGGGATAGTAGCATGTAAAGCATCTGGCCATATTGAGCCCCTATTCAAGTTGTATGTGCATCTCATCATGCCCTTATGGCAACTTACGTGTTTGTAGTCACTGGTATGCCTCCAGGCTGTTAAGGTGCCTCCTCAACAATCTACCTAGGTAGTGTAATGCAAGTGAGAGGAATTGCACAGATCAATCGATGGTTATTATTGCCCGGTCATAGGTGAGTGTGTGCCTGGCTTGCCAACGCATCATGTGTTTCGATTGAATTGGGTGTGTCAGCTGTTTCATTATGAATGAACTTGGACTGGTATTAATTATCAAACAATCTTCACTATTGTATTCCTTTTGATGATTAAATGACCTGTCAATGTGCTAAGTAAAAGATGCCCGGTGAGCCACACATATTGAAAATTAGACCTAACTATAATATAAAATGTCGAGGTTAAATTGTGATGCATAATTATTATTAGACATATTCATAAAGGGTAACTAATTTACTAGTTTTATATTTGTACTTTTGTTGGGATTGAGACTGAACTTAGGGAGAGTTAGAAGGCCATCTGCCATGTGGAATTGGTCTTTGAGTTAAATTTTGTACTAGGGGCTTGAATCAGGTCTCATTTTAATCAGCGTTTTATTTGCAGGATTTTTACTCAAGTAGTTTTTCATGATAATTTTGATATGAATGACGTAATCGCCGATTTTCCGTTTTGGTTTGTTGTCCTTTGTTTGTATCTGGCCTCTGGTCATGCTGGCGCCGAGTTGATCACGTGATAGGCTTCAGGATACTTGGTTTTCCCGTGCCCGGCATGACGTAGTTAGGGATGTAACGGCCGTTTTAGTTCGGTGTTGTATCCATCCGCGAGTGACGCTTTTCCAATTTAATTTGTTTTCAGTCTCAATAACCAACATTTGCTCATTCCTTAATATAATTAATTAATGTTTTGCTGGCCCGAGTCGGTAATTTTAAATTTGTGACACTGTGGTGTATAAGACATATTGTAATAATTAAGAGTTCCCTGAGGCCGAGGTATGCATCCGCATCCTCGCGGGGGGTGAGCGGATGCACGGCCATTTTTCACTGTCTTTAAGATTGCCTCGTGGAGGAAGGGTGGCTGCGGCCACGTGTGTCGGCTCACCGGAAATTTGTAATAGTCTTGGAGTATCTGAAATGGTGAATTATGAAAGTTCAACAGTAAAAAGTTGCACCAATAACGAGTATTATTGTTATCCATCCACGTGTTCTCGAACCTACATAACTATTGAACCCTGAGATAAGAAACCTTGCCGCTGCACGTGACGCCGTGGAGACTGGAGATATTATTCTGCTTGGTCAGCACTTGGATGCTGAAGCTGACAGATTACGCTTGTACCATTACAAGCAGTTTAATGTTAATTGGATGTTTATTGGTCACAGTGCATAAATTGTAGAAAAAAATTAAAATCACTCACTAAAGGGACATATCTAATATCTACTAATCATAAATTATTGTAACCTACACAGTTTGCATACCCTTAATCTCAGCTTTTCTAACCCAGTAACTAACAGTAGATGATATATATGATTGCAGTGATGATTTTACCAATCTTGCGGAGATGAAAAACTTCCTATTTAACCATTTTGATGAGGTACAGAGCAAATTGAAAAAAAGCATGTAAGGAAACACATGAGCTTTGGTTGCTGTCGTCATGTTCGGCTGCCACACTGCCACTAGTGACTCAACTTATTGTACTCTTGACGGCTATTGACCTTAAAGACGGTACGACCCACCAATGAACTGTACACTTAGTTTTCTTTGAAAAGAAATGCACAGAAATTATGTTAAAGAGCTGAGGCCTATTATGTATTCTATTATATATATATGTTTCTATGATAGTATTACATAATTTGTTACATACAAATATATATTTTTTTTAATGCAATAGTGTTCTTTTTCTAGGCAAAATTTTTTATGAATGCCAGCAAAAAAAAAATATTTTGTACCAACTGAAGACCAGCTGCTCCTAGGAAGTGGTTCTCTCCCCCTGAAATAATTTTTTAGCTATGGGCCTGATTCCAACACAGTGGGACAGCACGGTGTACCTACAGCAGTTTATCGTTGGCTTACTTCTAAAACCTCGTAAGTCCATTTGAACAAATTTTACAGGAGAGCAAAAAGAAAATATTCGTAGTCATGCTACATTATAGGTACGACGTCGTTTAATTTGAGCACAGAAGAAATCTAACGCATAGTAGATTTAGCAGATTTTAACACTAGAAGCACCATGAAAATTAGCACCATATTCACCTGGAATGAAAAATTTGGAATATCTGGACTTAACGAGGTTCTATAAGTAAGCCAACGTTATGTGATCAACTGAGATGCATAGTTTTAATGCCCTTTGCAACTGGAGAGACTGATGCACTGAGAGCTCCATCATTTATGTATATTTCTTTCATTTTGTGCAGTTTTATAGTTTTATGCTATTTTTATTTGTATTTTTCCGGCACATGTTTCATTGTTTTTAATGTGAAAAAGATTTCTTAACAGAATTTAACCTTTAATAGTTTTTAAAGGGTACTACGATTATTAATTTTCGTGTAGCATTTCTCTGCTTGCTGTACTACATTTTATTTCACGTCTTTCAGTCCAGGCAAGCGACCACATGCCCAGCCGCCTTACAGCCTGCATTTCGCCACACTGCTATCACTTTGTAATACGAACCACAGGAAATAATGTACGTGCCTGTAGCCACCGTTCTTACAGTGGCAAAAACCTTGCATCACTACCCCCGTGAATGTGTGCAGAGATGCAAGCTCACAGTTTAGCTCGACTACAGACCTAAAAAAAAGTCTCCTTTGGACTGTCTTGTGCACTTAACACCGTCCACGCCTTCTTCTCGGCGCTCTCATTGGCAGTTTTAAATACCCGTGCGCTATCTAACAGCAGTGTACAAAACTAATTTGGCGTTACCAAATTTTCTGTAGCACATTACTTCCCGGACTTCTGTTGCCTCTACTGAAGAAACATGACTTGTCTCAGCGCTACTCCTGTGTTTCGGGAAACTTTAGTCTAAGAGACTTGGTTCCCTTGCTGTTTCTTAATTTGTTTTATGTCACGTAGTGTTAGTTTTTGTTAAGTGCAGTAGTTATTTAATTTTGAGGCATTTGCTTATTTACCTGCTTTTCAACGTACTTGAAGATGCAAGTCATCTGGCCTACCTTCAGAGTGGAGGGTTTCAAGTTCAAGTACACTTATTCAACTGTACCATAACTCGTTGGTCGGATTTTCAATTCTATTCTAATCTATTTTCAACCACTGAAGCAGTCGCCTATCTTTCAACATGTCCTTTCTGTAGACATCCACTCGGCTACTCTCAACTAAGTGCTACGCCTCTATGTATAGGCGTTTGCTATGCCTTTATATATAGTCATTAAGTCGTCCTACGAGCTATTTTTCTTCTTCTACGATTTTGACGAACAATCTAATTTATTTTGATGCACAACAATAGTTTTGAATGTAAATTATGTATATTAAATCATGTTTTCACATTAATTTAACTAGGTAATAAAGGGTATCCTAGGGAGCATATTACTGTATAAAAGGGTTTACATAGCCCTGTATGTTATTTTAAATAATAACTGTGCATACGTACTTTGTAAAATCTGTTGAATATTCAGTTGCTTGTCCTATAGCCCAATAATTTAATTAATAATAAATGTTGTTATTCACTCTGCTGTACATTGATTTTTTTTATTTTACAGTTCCTCCTGTGGGAATTGTTAATAAATATTTTGTAATGTGAGCTCTACATTAGCAGTAAAAGGCATCAGCCTTAATTATAATGTGTGTCCTTCTTCCTTTTAAGTACACATCCATACTTTATACATAACAATGGTAGCAGAAAATATTGAATACAGTACCTATTTAAAGTATACAAAAAGAAAGAAGTAACAGTTTTGCTCCCCTCATGCATATTGTGTATGTTTAGATGTAGTGGACAGATGCACAAGTAATGTGTGTTGTATGTGTAATAAATGTAATTATATAAACGTGAATTTTTTTTTTAGAGTTAATTTTTTAAGAATGTCCAGCAGTCTGCTGACTGAAGGATATTTCTTTTTGATAATGTCTTGCATGGGAGGTTAAAAGTCTTGTGATGCACATTTTGGCAACCTAATTCCAGTTTATAATGTCTACCTGTCTGCACTGTCAATGCCTTATCACAATTAATTACAGCAGTATTATTAACTACTAACTTAATAGGAAATGTCGTGATGAGTATACCATGGTTAGGTATGTATTTTAAATCAATATACTGTATTTAGGTTTACACAAATGGCAGAAAAAAAAAGTTAATAAACCGCTATTAGGCTTGGCATTTACACTGCATGATCTCACGCAGCTTGTGTCACTGTTTGGGTTTAAGAAAGAGCCAGAGGAGGTACAATATTGAGTTAAAAGTACTTTAAATAATAAAGCAAAATTTCTTTTGCTGTATTTAAAGAAAGCAGTGAATCTTTAACTGGCCTTTTTCAAAGTCTAGGGCTAAAGAGAGCACTACTGTGCCTCACATAAGCATTAAGCTATGTTTCATTAGGCAGGATCCATTTGTTTGTACTTTGAAATAACTTAGTGTGTCTTTGCAAAGGAGAATGAGAAGAGGGTTTTGTTGACTGGGAATAGCCTCCAGACCCACCAAGGTTGCAGAGGGAGGTGGGGCACGTTAATATTTCGGACTCAGTCAAGAGATCCTAGGTTCAATTCCCAGCTCCAACAATTTTGATAGTGGTTTTTTGTTGCCTCATGAAATCACTCCTGGCGAAGTCTTGGATTGTTATTTTACAAAAGCCTTGCCCAATTCTTCACCCATTTCCTGTTGCGATGTCCAAGTCGCAATTAATGAACTCTGATACAGACATAAAGCCCACTGGCCTTACGAAGATTCAATTAGTAGGTGTAGAAGCCTGGTTTGCCATGATAAAATATGAATTATTTTTGCTTCCATTTCTTTCAGAACAAACAACGATTATTCAGCACCTGTTGAGCAGGATAGGAGTCAACGTTAAATGCATTTCCTCACAATGCGAAGGGATGCGAGCTGCTTTGTCAAGTCATCAGTAGTGAGACCAAATGTACATTACAGATGGAAAACTTAGTGGTATGTCCACCAGAGTACCTCTGTGGTTATAGGGACTTCATCGAAGCGAGATACATAGCTCAACTTGCAGGTACAAAGACATGTCCCAGTTGTAACCTCTGCTTTGAACATGTGGTACCTTGTTCAGACAAACTGACCAAAAACCAGTGCAACATTATGTACCTAACTGGTGCTATTTATCGTGCGGCTTTGAAAATACATATTTTTTTTCTCACTTTCGTATACAGTTTAAGCTGATGTGGCTTGCTAGGCAATAGGCTAGCAGTTTGGCTTTTGAATAAGTGGGCATTACTTTTTTTTGTCTTTAATTTGTTAAGAATGGGAACAAAACATTGAAAGGATAGGGGATATTGAAATGTTTAAGAAGTGCCATGAAATAAATTGATATTGAATAAATGAGGTAGTGCAGTAATAACTCTTTGAACTTGCGTTTAGGAGGATATGACAGTTCGACCGTTATAAATTTTGCTTGCCATGGCTATCCAAAATCACTCCATATGAATGTTGAATTGGTTCTTTAATATGACCAAGGTCTCTTCCCTTTTTTCCTGTGTTTGACTGGGCCATTTATTCCATCTCTAACCTTGCTGTAGAGTAGAGGTTTGTCTTACTACAGTATCTACCTACTTATCTAGCTGAACATTTTATCTTACCGAGCCAGATTAAGGAGTTCTGGAACAGAATGTCTATTGATGTCTGCTAGTGGGTGGTGGTTGTCCCCATTTCTCAAGTTATAAACTGTGTGTTCACAACAGATAGTGTGCCTTTATGGTATCAAGTGCAGCACATGAGGTTGTAGCTATGTTATGTACTCTGAAAGACCAAAAACATCATGCTATCTCTTCGCCTCTCCTATATATCCTGCTGGTTGTTAAAACTAACACCAAAGTCACACCTGATATACCTCACAGAGGAGAATGTACAAAACAGAGTATGACAATTAGCTGTCAAGCCGAGTGGTGTAGCACACGCACCAACATTGACACTGATAATAAGTATGTTAGGGGAGGTTGTAGTGCCCTGTAGAAGTACATAATAGCATTATCCAGAGAGAGTGTGTGTGCACATGCGTGTGCGTGCACGTGTATGAAATGTTGAACACAACCATGCAAACAGGTTCACGTTATCTAGAGTATGAAAAATTTTGGCTTACCTGTATGGTAAATATACATACTACAAAATTGGTTCTCATGTTGGGAGAAATGGGACTACAGAGAAGTGAATGTTGAATTGGTGGATCAAGCAAATGGCAATTTCAGTGATATGCTAGTGTAGGAAGACAATAAGTCAGTAGTACAATTTGTGAAAGTAGTCATCTGGTATGCATGGGGGTTGTGGTCATACTCAAAAGTTCATGTATGTTAAAACCCAAATTTCTTGTTTACACGTAAAGATTTCTCAATTTTACTGTGGCTGCTCCTTGACTTCTCACTACAGACAGTGGTGTGAGAGACATCAGGCCTCTGAAGGAATCAGTAGTTGTTTATTTTTATTTTTTTTATTTTTTAATCTATCTTCTTGCACACCATACTGCACTCTGTTTGCATCTCGATAGTCACACTAGCCCAGCACCTTGTGTTACAATATAGGCGACATCTTGTAGTTACTCATGCCCAGTCAGTATGGTGGGTAGGTTAATATAATATAAATATATCTTGGAAGTGTTGTGGAGCCTATTGTCCCCTATCTTCAGTAACATTAAGACCAACATGGATTATATGTGGCACACTGTCACTTTGTCTTTCGTAGATAATCAGTCACACTCCCTCCTTGGGCTGCATGTTCACACAATATCTCTCCTATTGAAAACACAGGGTTCATAATCGGATGTACTAGTCTGCTACAGGACATATGCTGCCATAACAGGTGAATTTTACACTAACTGAAGCAGTATGTGTGAAGACATTCCGGATGTACGTTTCTGTGAGCCTTTACGTCTTACAAAGCTGTGTGTGTTATTGTCAGATGTATATGGTATCCTGTGCAATAATTTGTATGTGATAGCTATTGTACGCCTAAAGCCTCGTCCACACTTGCAGACTTGTCTGCGGAAACAGTGTCGACCGACTGTCCACTGTCAGTCAGCCGACAAGTCTGTGTGTTTGTGGAGACAATATAGAAATTTTCTGTTTCCCAAACAAATGGAAAACACTGAGGCAAGATAAAAGTATTTTGTTTCAAGTCTGCATGTGTGGACGAGTCTGTTGACAACAGACCGAATACAACCCGCGCCTTTCCTGCGCAGTTGTCAGTTGGGACTCACATCATGCGCATCGTGGACTGTTGACTGGTGATTTATTTGCACTGAAATCCTTATTAATTAGTGTATGGCCATGTGAAATCAAGATTTGACTATGAAACTGATTGATGAACTACATCCTCGTCCGTTGGTGAAATTATCTGTTTGGATATTTTGAAGGTGTACTGCAAACTGGTATATGAATCACCACTTGCCAGGTTCATAAAAGTTACAGTAAGTTGAATTGTGGCTGAAATTGAAGCTCTGTAGTGTGTACATTTCTTTGTTATCTTTGTTATCAACAAAGCTTAAGAGAATCTCAATCTGTATGGGTAATTCTTGTGAAGTTTCTAAAACCTGCGCCATATTCTAATAAGAGGTCTGATAGTAAGTTTTGACCATAGTAAGAGCTTTCTTGGAGAAACATGCGGGTCCACCATCGCCTCTTCCTCAATAAATTAGCCGTAAGGTACAGAAAGATAAAGCAAGCACAAGCTAAAATCATGTCTTCTGTCATCATTTCTACAAACACGGGCTTGCTAGTGTGGACGCAAAACACGTCGGAAACTTGTTCCGAAACTGTGTCAGCAGACAGTCGGCAGACTGTATGCATGCACAGTCTGCAAGTGTGAACTAGGCTTAAA
Source organism: Medauroidea extradentata (assembly GCA_003012365.1). NCBI lineage: Eukaryota > Metazoa > Arthropoda > Insecta > Phasmatodea > Phasmatidae > Medauroidea > Medauroidea extradentata. The sequence continues at coordinate 1,358 of PNEQ01030317.1, read as the reverse complement.
TCCTACAATTTAAATAGTATTTGATCAGTAAATGACATATCAGTCAGCCTGTTCTGAGCATCTGGCTGGCAGTTTATAGCTGTTTACTATGACTACTTCTCATTTTGTGAAAAAGGCATGACTTAACAGCTTCACGTCCATTTTTTAAAATAATAAAAATCTGCAAGAATATGAAAATTAGTGTTCAAGTTATATGATGGCAGCTAACTTTACAAATTTAGGCCTGAATCATTTTTATTATGTTTGCAGGCAGTTGCAAGGGCTCCATTAATATGCACACATGTTGCTACCGGCCACAAACGAGCTGTGCTGTCCATCTGCGCAACAGACGACAGACTGTTTAGTGCTTCCAAAGGTAAGGTGTAGCACAGAATTAGTTATTGTGTGTGTTGGCGTATTGACACACCCAATCTAACCACCGAACAGTAATTTTATAATAATTTATGTATGTTTTCTATGGTTGTTAGTTTTTTTTTAAATATATATATAAATAATAATTCTGGTTTGCTGTGCTGGTTCACAATTATGGAGACTATCTCTGATATTGTGGTGAAGAATATTTGCCACACATTGCACACATAATGGTGTTAAAAAATTTCTATGTTAATCCAAAATATCTGTGTTTGTTTAGCTGACTTTAAGTTTAAAACGTTACCCTTCATTTAGAAATCCAGAAATTGTTCTGAAACTAATTTTCAACTGTGCAGACATCAGTTCTGTGTACTTAAAAAAACAATTTCATGGCTGTGTTCCAATTAATTGCCATTTGGCCTTGTTCACTTACCCTTGAGTCCTTTGTGTTTTATAATCCCTTAGTCCTTGACCCCTTAGAGGAGAAGTTTGTTTGTGGTTTCGGGTACCCTTATTCAATACATAAACATAATATATAGAAGTTAGCAAAGGAGATATTACCTGGAAAACCAATTAATTATTTACATTATTCTTCCTGAATATTTTCGCATGAAATGCAACTACATGAAGTATTAATTCCATGGGTTTTTTAATTTTCAAGGTATTCAGCTTCGAAAATTCCATATTTTCAAATGCCGCTGTAAACAACGTTAAAAACACATTCATATTGACTAACACACACATGACTTAATTGGACAGTTGTTATGCCGCTGTAAACAACGTTGAAAACACATTCATATTGACTAACATACTGACGCCGGCCTAGGGCCAGCAAGGGTCGTTAGACAATAACGTCGCCTAAATTCACGACTATGACCATATTTATGATTTAGTGTTTTGTCATTTAGTGTTTTGTATGCATGTATGTTTTCCTCCACAGGGTCATTATTTATGTGTTTTACGTATCCAATTGGTCACAACGAACATTCAAACCGCCGCCCGGAAAT
>PNEQ01030316.1:0-54445 GCA_003012365.1 Medauroidea extradentata | reverse complement strand
TATATATATATATATATATATATATATATATGTGTGTGTGTGTGTGTGTGTGTGTGTGTGTGTGTGTGTGTGTGTAATTGCTCTGAGTTGATTGCAGTGTGACTAGACGCAGAAGTTAAGAGACGACGAATGATAGTATATTTTTAGAATCAAGCCCTGGTTTACTTTTTTACTTTAACTAACTCTCCAATAACACTGCGCTCATTTTGTGCGCTCTGCAGTTACGTAATGAGGATATAAATGTAGGGTGATTGTCGTTTTGGGAGCGAGAAACGTGTACATCTCGTGAAGTTCCAATTCCTACGTTATCATATCTCGGCTGACAACACGGACGCGACCTAGGAATTTCGGAGCGGTATCGCGTCTCAGTACATGCCGCTAGCACGAACTGGAAGCTATCAGAAAGCACACTAGTTGTGTTAGTGAGGCCGTATTCAAACGGTCAAGTTAGTTGTTTAGTATGTTTCGATAGGAACGCTGGCGAATGTTTTACATAAGCAATCTTCGTTACGTAAACTTAGTGATAAACCACCGAATACGTTCTTCTTTTTTAAGTAACAAATAAAATCACATTGCCGTTTAACTAACTCAATTTTCCAATTGTAACATCATTATGGAATGAGTTAGGTGGTACATTAACATTCGTAAAACCATCATAAACTACCAAAAATTCTTCGCTAAATACGTCATTCACGATGCTGAATAACGGTGCAGTAACCGAGCTAATGGATAACTAAATATTTCCTGTAAAATGTTGAATTGTACAACTAATACAGTTTACAGCACGGGACAGGCTTTGAAGTGATCTGTCTAAGACAAGCTATTTCCTTCACGGCTTACCTTACAGCACTTGCCATTGTTAACCGTTTTGATTTATTTCACGTGTCTTGATTACGTGAGTAATTCCAATGCAGCGCAAGAAGACGCAACGTAGGTGCAAATTTTGCGTTGCACCCATAAAAGGCGATATTTAATCGCCCCCCAGGAGGCTGTCTTAAATTGACGACAGAGAGTGGGGCTCAATCCCTTTACACTTTTCAGCGGATACCATTTCCTACATTGAGAAAACGAGACCAACTCATGGCAACAGGAAAAAAGATGCAGTGAAAAAAAATGAGTATGTGCTTTCGAATACTTTTTGAACAAGAAAATATTTATATATTATAACTTATTTGTCAGAATATTTTTAAAATATCTGTCTAAAAGAACCTATAGCAATATGAGCCGTATTGAGATGTTCAAAAAAGCAATGGCTGCATGTCTGTAGGTTCGATAGGTACTGATCCACTTCGAATATAATTAAACATATGTAACTCCCTATCCTTACTAAGACCAGGGCTTTGGGGTTAGGCAGTGCCCTTACTCTTTGAAAGGAAGAAATATCTACGTTAAAAAAAACTAAAGGTTTTGTTTTATGTGTGTGTTGTATTATATCAGTAGGTCATGTAAAATACAAATAAAATCCACATACATTTACGGCAACATAATAGGCAAAACTAAGGTGATAAGCAACGATCAGAATGTTTTGTTATGTACAAATAAACATGTTCAAAAACTGATATAAAATGAGCAAAATATTTACAGTTATTTTATTTTATGCTGTATGAAAGTCTCTAAAGCAACTCATTTCTTCCTCTATACACAAAGCTACTCCACAAGTGTCGCATGACCGAACTGTCTGTATGTTTTTTTTTTGTGTTACACATAGCACATCGAGATTTTTAAATGTTTGTTGCAATGGGAGTTTACAATTAGAATTTATTGGTTTGTTGACATACGTCATTGTTAGAGGCACGAGTATTTTGCGTATTAATCTGGCAACAGCCTAAACTTCTCAGACCTATACACACACTGGCCAGATCAAATATTTATTGGCTTCTAACTGTAACACCTGTTACCATCACGACTTGTTCCCTTATTTATCACTGGCTTGCAGTCGTCTTAGATGTTTTAAAACAGGCGTCGTCTAATCACACGAGTAGTGAAGTATACATTATTGGCACTCAACCTGACCTAGAATCAATATGCGAAATAATAGTGCTTCTAGCCATCACGTTTTGCTGATCAAAACCTGTATTGAATGACAAAGTACTAAAACAAACAAGGAAAAACAAATATAAAACACAAACAATAATAGAAAAAAAAGCAATCTCAGAAAAAAAAGGACTTAAATATTCTGGTGACAAGCCACTCGTACCAACAGAATTAGCTTACAGAGCCAATATACAAGAAGAAAATCGAAGTTGTTAAGAAACTACTGGGATTTATTCCTCTTGAAATATTGAATGACTTCTATACGTAACTCTTTCAGTGGCCAACAACTGACAATCCAGGCGTAGAGTGCATTACATAAACATCTTGTTTGGCTAGGTATACTCATTACTATGCTCTTTCAATTTACGAAGTGAGGTTTCACTATTGAATGCACCAGTATTGTGTAAGTTTTTCATTTTTATGGCCCATGTTCAAGACTTCCGGCTGTATTTCTATAACACTAACTCTCGTTTTATTGTATAAATGGTTGTCTATTTTGTCGAAGTTCATTGTGTGAGAATATTATTAGTTTTGTTTAAATAATATCGCCAATGCATTGAAATTAACAAAATGCATAATTTTTTTTGTCAGTCTTTTGAGAAACCCAAATATCCAAAGGATTTATTTTGCTTTTAAGGACACAATTTGCGATATTTGTGTCTCTTATTTTAGGAGATAATTGTAGAACCAATGCAGTAACAAATGGCGGTAATAGAAGATTTGTATATGTTACCTACTTTTTAAAAATATGTTTTCTTTAAATATCTCAAAACTAACTTTTCTGGACATGTGGGGTTTCTCAAATGACTGATTCAATTGTCATTAATGATTAAGTTAGATGAAATTTTCAAATTCTGCAAATGTAGAATTATTAACATAAAATGAACAAAACAAATAAAACCCACGCAACTGTACTGCACCAAGTTTTGTCAGATTCTAACAAAAAGTTGTTTATATATTTATTGTGATAAAAATGTATTGTCACCATTTCTATAATATGAAGATGGCATTTACTAATATGTTAATGATAAGCTAACTTACTAGGTAGCCTACTTATGAGTACCAATTTTTTCTACACAATAAAAATATGAGACTTCTGATATTTCTTATGTACGAAAATATGTTCCATGCACACTAGTTTGAAAATTTTGAAACGAACTAAACAAAATAATACAAGTCGAGTCAGCTTACTGATAAGTACGTGTGTACCAAGTTGTTCTTAGTTATATCAGATTATGCTGAAAATTCAGACATGACCACAATTTCGAAAATAAATCATTAAATCAGGATGAACGAAATACACAAAAGCCAAGCCAACTAAGTATGTAGTATACTTGCACCAAGTTAGAATAATTTCAGAAAAATTATTCTTCAAATATGTAATATTATGCTTAAAAAACTGATACTTAAAAAATACCTACCAGAATAAAAGAAATACACAAAAGTCACGTCACCTTAGTATTTGGTATAAATGCATATAATTCGTTTAAATGCGTAAAATATTTTCTCAGGCGTCATATAATGCTGAAAACATAAAAATACCCACCATTAAAAAAAATTGACGTAGGATGAACCAAAAAAAATGAAAGTTCAGTCAGCTTAGGCCTACTAATAAGTATGTGTGTACCAAGTTTGTTTAAATTCGGGAAACTATTTCCTCAGAAATGTAGTAACATAATAAATCAGTAGTATGGCCACCACTGTGAAAACATGAACATACGATAAACGAAATGCACTAATGTCGAGTTATATTACTTAGTTGTTTATGGATACCAAGATTAAATAAATTCGGAATAGAGACTTCCAGAAATATTTTAAAATTTGCTAAAAAAAAAAAAAAATTAACCGACGTGTTTAAAATATGACCACGGGATGAATGAAATAAACAAAATTAAGTCAGCTTCATAAGTGGTGTACGTGTAAATTTGATAAAACTCTAACAAATATATTTTCTCGGGTATGTCATATTATGCTGAAAATATTTTTATTTGCCACTATTGGCCGAGCAGCTTAGAGACCATCCAGGCTATATAAGCCCCAATTTTCTAGCCAACTTCATTCGCATCTTGGTGTTCCGACCAACTGTGTCTCAGCCGGAAGATGGGGACAGATCGCTATCCCCGAAACGTTGCATTTTTTCGTTGGTTTTAACTTGTGTTGTGTTGTCTATTGTCTTGTGTTTGTTGCCCACAGTTCACTGTTTTTGTCTTTTTCCATTTTTTTTTTTCATATTGGGAATCTGGTTCTATATCTGAGTCTGTCTTTTGTGTATGGGTGTTGTGTCGATATTGGGCTGAATTCTGTCTAGAATTCTTTGTAGTCTAATATAACAATTACTTTGAAAAAAAACTGACAGAATTCCCCTGTATTGCTTTTTTCTATTTTTTTTTTCTTGTTCATTTTCGTACTTCGTCATTCAACACGGGTTTTGATCAGCAAGACATGAGCAATGGCGTAAGTCCATTAACCAATAAATTCATATAGCACATCGTCTCGATATGCTGCGTTCTGGCTGATGACTGCTTCCTTCCAAACGAATCGCATTGTTCACCTGAAGCTTGTGTCCACCTTGGAGTTCAACAACAGAGAGTGACCTTTTAGAAAAAAATTTCTATTTTTCGAAGATACTTGATGACAACATCTCCATCCTACACACTTCTTCTGAAGTCTTTGTATGTCTACTTTTACATGTAATGTTCTTTGTGAATGATGAATGCATTCATAACACAACAGTCAAGAAAATGAAAAAGCAGTCTTGGCCACCATATCTTGCTTCGACTTTAAATTTCATTATCTCCTTTCAATATGTCGAAATTGTTAACAAATTCATGTTCAAGGTGTAGTCCTGTAAAATCTTTGGACAAGGAGCCTGAATCTTGGTGCCATCTTTCTCGCGCCTCAGAACAGTAACCGTTTCTTCTGTGTTGTGTAAGTTGGAAATAACGTTCACACACTTGTTATCTTTCCACTTGTAAACGGAAATTTCATAATCGCTGACACTACAGTCGAATCCGCCACGATTTAGTTGATTGTCCTCTTTCAGCTTTGGCAGATTTTTTCGGATCACATTTACTGAACCTCGTGCCAATATACAATTCTGCAACAAACGATAAAAAGTGGGTAGGAGGTTAAGTCGCTATCTATGAAAACCAAGTGGTTTTTGTTCTCGAGTCCTTCACACAATTCAGTCATCACTCGTTCTCCTAGGCCCACCTCTACAACATATTTTACTTTCCCTGTGTAAAACTGAAACTTCAGGTTGTATGCTGATTCGTTACAAAGCATCCAATTCTTGTAACCTCTTTTTACCTGCTTGTCCCGCATGCATTGCTTGATCAATCCCCAATGAGTAGCTCACAAATTTGTTTGACACACTAATAAATAAACATCTCATCAGTGTAAAGTTGTAAAAACATTTTGCATGGAGTTGGATCCTTCATGTTTTCGATTTCTGACATTACTCCTTATTCTTTACTAAAAATCTTGTGGTTTAAAACGAATTCCGTGGTTCGTCTTATTCCACGTAGGTGTAGGGACAGTCTGTGGTTGACGAAGCACTCTGAGTTGAGCATTTTGGAGAGATGGTGCTGGTTCAGTTATGTTGTGGCTTGCATCTGGTACATTGATCGACTGAATTTCTTTAGAAGACCCTGGAGCCGTATGGTTTACTTGTTGAGAAGAACAGGCTGCAGTATTTGATGTGGTAGGAATACGTCTTGACCTAAACCTATACCTTTCAGCAGGTGCTGAACAAATTTTCCGGGAAGGGCCTGTTACTGGCGATGGTGAATTGTCACTAAATTCACTGTTACACTTGAATGTAGCACATATTCTGCCAGGTTTTTACCGCAAACATATTCGGATGGGATAGATTCCGGAACCTTATCTGAATCGTAAACACTGTCATCTGATGTCACACTTGAACTGTCTGAAGGAATTTCTGCATCTTCACACGAATCCGCATATTCAGATTCGCTAAACACTTCGCAGTAATTACTATCCATCACTGCTCAAACCTCAAAAAAGATCATAATAGCATAATAATATGCAGAAAATCTACTCACCATAGTCACAGATGCATCAATAAGCATAAAGGTTTTATCACTGTTCGCAAAATATGCGTTACATGGGCGATGATTAGCTCACATTACCAGTAAACAATATATTCTCAACGGTAAACGATAGTAAAAAAACACTTATTATAACATTTATATGCACTTATTATGTTACCATCAACCACATCCAAATGACAATTCGCGCGTATTTCAAATACAAACATAAATATAATGTAGCGACATAGATATGAATCTCTAGATTACAGCAGTTGTCAAATGTTTGCTCTATATAAAAAAACAATTTTACTTGATCACCATTTATGGGATCTTTACTAAACTTCCAAATGTGGTATAACTCGATAACCACTAAACAAAAAGGTGATAAAATTGTATTTAGGTGGTTTGCACTACTAACCACCACCATTCAAAGATAAATTACTGGTAATCTGCTAAATTTTTCCTCGAATCTTCGTGTACACTGTATTTCCTAGTCTATGAATGCAAACGTATATGATTGAGTGACATTAAGTCTGTGGTTCAGAGATAAATCTCACGGACAAGTTTCAGAACAAGTCGAATGTAGGCTAATTATTAATTATTCACAACTCTACATACCTACAACTTACAGACAAAATCATGAATGACATGACCAAATAACATGAGACGAGCCTTGAAATACGAATTTCGAATGACGAATGATCACAGCGTCCGAACAAGCTTATATAGTATCTCTTGTGTGACGTTCTCTTGTTGGCATCTAGTTCTTTCTACATTATGCAACGCCACGTGATTTTATCGGTTTCTCTCTCACTTATCGACATCTTATAGCGATGCTCCTAGAACATGACTTTCCATGATTTCTCAAAGTTCACAACGCTTTCTCACACACACTAAGCTATCTCTTTCTTAACTGAAGAGTTCTTATGGACAGATTTCTAGAAGAATTCATGTCTTTCACAACAACCAACAAATACATTATTCATCTCTGTACTATAAGTAATATTCTAGAACTCTCCTTACACACGCCACCTTGCATCACACGATTTCGCCATGGAAATAAACATGACTTAGTTAAACAGGCAGGTGACTTCTTCTGATGTCCCAGCTACTCAAAAAATCTAGAATAATCTAATGTACAATCTAGATACAATTGCTGGATAGTCAACGCCAAGCACAGTTCGTGACAGACAGGTTTATTTCGGAACACGCATAGCTGACTGCGCATTACAGAAGTAAGTCTTACAGCTACAAGAACGGATACGTGGAAACGTAACATAAGCTTAAATGTTTTAAGCAATCTTCGTTTCTTGTGAAAAATAAGTAGAACGTATGCTAGTTAACTAAGAAACCAAAATAAATGACAATAGTTTCCTCCGTAAGCCATTGTACTTGTACCGTTATTACAGTCACGTAAGTAATGCATTAATTACAATTAAAACTCGGACACTACTTTCCCAAAAATGCGCGGAGTCATTTTCAGCGACGTTGCGTAATGCAAGCAACTGTTTTAAATCAGCAGGCGAGGCAGACCGTGTTCCCTGCAGTCCTCTCTAATTTCTCTTACTAGGATGCCAACAAACTCGCTCTTAAAATTCTTTCTCAAAAATCAACAGGAAACTGGTATTTTTGCGGTCTTTTTTAGGTATGAAAATTTTGGCGGAGAATCTTTTAAAAGTTATAGGAATGTGCAATACACCTTTAACTTTAATAATACGTCATAAAATTATAAGGTCACAATAGAAAGTCTCATACAGGTGCGATGTTGACGAGAAGACCGCACTTCTAGGGCTCGAACGCGCAAAATACGTTCACCCAGGCCATATTATCACTTTCTTTTTAAAAGGGTTGTATATTTTTACTATCTTTCATGCAATGAATAATTTTTGTACTACATCTTTTTACCTAAATATCTGGTATATATGTTTTAACAATATTCTCTGAAGCATGCTGGAAAATAAGAAATAAGTATTATAAATTCTACTGCAGCATAAATCACTTATTATACTACAATTCAAGGTATGTTATTGACAGTTACTAGCATATGAGGAGGGTATCCCATAGTCAGGGTATCACATCCCGGATGCAGATGTACAACTCGGGGCCGCGACAGTAGTCATCCTCTTGCCCCGGGTGATGCCTTGAAATACTGCCCAATAATGGGGAGACGCCGGAATGGGAATGCCGGGGAAACGGGAGATACCCGAGAAAACCCGCCGACCAGCGGCATAGTCTGGTCCGACACGATTCTTACATGCGAAAATTCGGGGACCAACCCGGCCGGGAATTGAGGCCGGACGGATCGCCTTGGTGGGAGGCGAGTGCTTTTGCCATTGCGCCAACCGTGGTACATTGTTTATTGATAAATTAAGCAAAGTATTAACGTCAAAAAAAGTTGATAAGTAGTAGAGCTTACCAAGGCGACCGCCTCGTGAAGGGTGTGTTTGTGTGTGTGAGGTGAAAATCGATGAGGCTCTACGAGCGACGTCAGTTGGCACGTGTATTGTGATATCGCCTCTACGGCCAAAGTCGTAAACGCGCGTGCAATGTTTCCACCGTAACGTTTTCACTGTGGGTCTTTAAGCGGTAATCCTATTCTTTTATTGAACACGTCACCGTAGCAAAGTCCAATGTACTTGTAGAACTCAATTTAGAACAAATCCGTTACGTATAATTTGAGAAACAACCGCGAAAAAAAGTAGATGTTAGCTACGTTTAAGGGCTCTAAAATAATGTCTCCAATACGGGTGCTGTCTTAAAAGTCACATTGACAAGTAGTCTAGTGTGTTTTCTTTTCGTAGATAAGCATTGTGGACGTACGTTTACTGGTCTCTGAGAAAAAAACGTAACTCCGAACATCCTGCACGGATTTCGAGTGCCATTCAGGCGGCCGCCTTAAGGTGAGACATCAGTCACCATATTTGACTGTTTTATTTGTTTGCTTTTTTTAATTCTGATAAAAAAAAGTGTAAAATTTGAGATTATAGCGTGAGTTCTATTTATCTTGCCCTACAATAGAATATATCGCAGTTGAACTTTTACATTTTTAGGCCGCAGTCAGGCAATCAAATTGTGTTATATTCTTAATTTTGAGTGACTGCGGCCTAGACATATGTTACAGTTCAAGTGCGATGCTTGTACTGTAGCGCAAGATAAGTATAATTCTCGCTAATCACACATTTTACACATTTCTTCTCAGAATATACAAAAAAAATCCAACATGGCCACTTATGTCCCACCTTAAGAGGGCGTGATAGATAAATAAGCGCTGAATTCTTCAGTTGAGATTTACACTTTTTGAAAAGTCAATATAGAACTACAAAACAGCGATTCTTAATAATTATATTTGCCAAATTTATTAGCAAACATTTATTCAGAATGAAACATTTTTAAATGTGATATCTTGCACCGCAATTAAATGTACAAGTTTTCGGCGACAGAGATTGTTCTTCAGGTATACGTTAACCGAGGAAAATTTTTGTTCAGAAAGTTGGCAGGAACTGTTGTCTAGGATAGCTGTTTTTTTTTCTTTTTGCAAAATGGCTTCGAGAAACCGATAATTCTGAACTGATGCTTTTAGTGCTGAGCTTATATATATATATATATATATATATATATATATATATATATATATATATACACACACATGCATTCTTAACGTCTCGTTGGCTGCAAGACAATGGGTGACGGAGCCAAAGGTTCGCACAGCCAGGAACAGGAAGGAAAGCAAGCATAGTCTGGATCAAGGAAACATCGCAGCATTTGCATGAAGTGCTTTCGGAAAACCACTGGAAACGGAAATCAGAATGGTCGGACCAGGAATCGAACTGTGGTACTCCAGAATGAGAGAAAAACATTTGTATGCCTCTTGATATACTATTATTGTGATAAGTGTTTAACTAAGTAGTATGTACGCAATGCATTATAAGTAGGTGATTTGCTAACAAAGTGTCTACCTACTTGGTACTCGGAGTCTTGTCTCACAACTCTGGTTAGTGTGGAACCACTGTGGGTTCTACTCCCACACTACCAGAGCGAGTCGACCATACGATCACGTCCGCCGTCCAACATACCCACTGTTGTAATGTCATGCGTTTAAATTCCGATAAACTGGCGTAAGTGTCACGGTTACGTGTTCTAGTACGTGTTATCGCGCATAGCCTGCAGCCATATCGTTTTGTTTAATTATGAACAAAATTGACAACAGCAAAACGCAACGTGAAGAGCGCTTACTGTAACTAAACTGGTTTCTGGATACGTTAACACAAAACAATGGTCGTGTATGTAAAATATGTTTCAATAACCTTTCGTACTCTCTGCCGTGCAGATGATAAATATGTTATGCGATTATAAACACTGTTCGTGTACAAATACAAATAATAAATCAATTCATTCGGAACAAAATTAAGAAATCTAGTATATAATACTTGATTGTACTGTTTAGAATGAACTAGAAAAACAGTGTAATTTTCAATAGTTCAGAAATACTTTACTTTGTTGAAGTAACTTCATATTATTATGTTTTTTTAAGTAGAATATTTTGTAATGCTATTATGAGGGACTAAAATATATACTGATTACAAATAATAATCAGTTAACTATCAATGAAATTTGTTTTATGAATTAGTTCCAATTTTTATGAAACGTTTCTTTATGTCCACAAATTTTGATATAAGCAGGTTTAATTTTTGATATGACTTTAATATTGTATTCAACAATTTCTTTTATGTATAAAGCAATTTATAATACTACTAGCTGGCCGGCTGCGGCTTTGCCCGCGTTAAATTATGTAATGTAAACAGTAACTCTGAATAAAATATGTGATGAAGGCATTTAACAGGTAGCGTACTCAATAACAGTGAACTATAATTAACTGTCTTAGCTCAGCGTAAAGAGCGCGCGCAATATGCTCGTATAATGTCATAGTAATTCCCATCGCAAAGTCTTGCACGGGATACGAACCCGTAACCACACCTCTCCCACACCACCAACTTTATACAATACCTGAGTGAATGCTTAAATGCAAGCCGTGATAACAAATAACGTGTTACCGACTACGTGTGCTGGAAACACCAGCAAATTTCACATTCGTATGTCACTATTTTCTATGGTATTTATAAATTTATAGACTGAATTTCTCGTAGGTTAATGGTATGAGAAAGTGTTTATTATTATTTTAAATGTTAACTTATGAAAATGATATCAAACAAAGTATGTCTATATTCTAAAATCACGATAATATTTCAATTTATACATAACATATAAACCAGGGTCACAGAAGAATATATATAAGCCTTGAACTACCTATAGAGCAATGTGCTACTGCAGAAGGAACAGCGCTCCTGTCGGCGTGTGCTGCAACCAAATAAAACGTCTCGTGTTTTTCTTATGAGTTACCTTTATTATCCTTGTATTATTTCTCCGTGATCTATTTCTTTTTTCGGGAGACTGTAACATTTTACTGCTTTTCACCTACTTAATTTTCGAATTTCATAACAACGTGAATTTGATTTGTAGATACTTACATAAGCTTCATTCTTATCAAAAAGTCATTTCGATATCTCAACGGGTATAAGCGGTACAGATGATTATTTGAAATCACATTTTATTTTCTTTACCAGCTTTCAAGAACAAATTTCAAACAATCCTGAAATTGCTTTTTTAATATTTTCGTAAGATTTATTTTAAAGCAAAAAACATTTCAATATTTCCACTGGTTTAGGAGATAAGTGGGATTAATTAAAACACACATATTTTTTTAAGAGCTTGCAAGGACGAATTTCGAAAAATTGTAAAAATGCTTTTTAGATATTTACTTAAGCATCATTAAAAATAATAAATCACCTTACTATCTGAAATGGTTTTAAGAGAAATCACGGATTAATGAAAAACACATTTTACGGCTTTTCACCCTCTTCATTTTCGAATTTCGCAAAATCGAAAATTTTGCGAATATGCATTTCTATGGGCAATATTATGAAGTTAAAAAATTTATGTTTGCATTCCCGGTTAATAAGATATCAAGGATTCTTTTAAAACATATTTCACCCCTTTTCAGCCCCTTAATTATCGAATTTCGAAAATTCCTTTCTTAGTGGGTGCCTACGGGGCAAGGTGAAGCTTCCCTTAAAATTTCATGGTTCTAGGTCCAGCGGTTTGGGCTGTGGGTTGATGAGTGAGTGAGTGAGTGAGTGTGTCAGGACACTTCATTTTATATATTAAGATTAATATACTAAAGCATTGCAATTTATTTTGCTAAATGTTGTTGTATGTTTTTATGCTAATAAAACTAGAACAAATAGTTACCTGCGTAATTAGCAAGCCTACTTTCTTCTGTGTAAGAACAAACTAACCCAAACAGTTAAATTTGTTTATAAAAGTCTGTTAATATTACATAATAACATATTTAATTACTATCGCGCTATTTACTAACACGTTTGATAACTATGTGTAAATAATATGTATTACTTTTGTTTTCTATCGATTCTGTAGCTCTTGGCGTAAATGTATTAAAAATGAGCATTCACGTCGTCCAATTGTCGAAATACACAACATGAACCAACAACTTTAAATTCGCGTTATCTTACTTAACACTGAATATTTGCCGAGTCATAAGAAACTTTGGAAAATGGTCCTAAGATATTTCACGTGATCAACAATTTTTAAAACTTAGTGTATTCTGTCTACGTGTTGCGAGTGTTATTCAGAAAATAAATATAATTAAAGTCGCTGTATAAGGTACTACGTACTTTCCGAGTTAGATGCAGTAGTCATTAATGATCAAGTTAGATATGTCATGTGATGAAGAAATTTTCAAATTTCGCCACTGTAGAATTATTAACACAAAATGAACAAAACAAATGAAAGTCATGCAAGTGTACTAAGAACTGTATGTGCACCAAGTTTTGTCAGATTCTAACAAAACGTTGTTTACATATTTATTGTGATAAAAATGTTTAAATTGTCACCATTTCGATCATATGAACATGGCATTAACTAAATATGTAAATGTTAGGTTAACTTACTAAGTACTTTGTGAGTACCAATTTTAATAACACAATTTAAAAAAAAAAGAGTCTTCCGATAGTTCTTATGTACGAACATTGTTCACATGCACTCTATTTTGAAAATTTTAAAACAAAATAATCAAAGTCGAGACAGCTTACTAAAAAGTATATGTGTGTGCCAAGTTTGAAGAAATTCAGAAGACTATATTCTTAGTTATGTCAGATTATGCTAAAAATTCAAACATGACCGAAATTTCGAAAATAATTCATTGAATCCGGGTGAACAAAATACACAAAAGCCAAGCCAACTAAGTATGTAGTAAACTTGCATCAAGTTAGAATAATTTCAGAAAAATGATTCTTCAAGTATGTAATATTATGCTTAAAAAAATAAAAAATACTGCTTCTTAAAAAATACCTACCAGAATAACAGAAATACACAAAAGTCATGTCACCTTAGTATTCGGTATAAAAGCATATAATTCGTTGAAATGTGGAAAATATTTTAATGCTGAAAATATAAAAATGACCACAATTATGAAATAAATTAACACAGTATGAATCAAAAAAGGAAAGTTCAGTTAGCTTACTAATAGGCATGTTTTTACCAAAGTTTTATGAAATTCGGAAAAATATTTCCTCAGAGATGTACTAACATAATAAAGCAGTAATATGTCCACCGTTTTGAAAATATGAACACACGATAAACGAAATCCACTAATGTCAAGTTATATTACTAAGAAGTTTATGGATACCAAGATTAAATAATTCGGAATAAAAACTACCTGGGATATTTAATAATTTGCTAAAAATAGAAAAATGGGCCGACGTGTTTAAAATATGACCATACGATGAATGAAATAAACAAAAATTAAGTCAGCTGCATAAGTGGTGTATGTGTAAGTTTGATAAAACTCTGACAAATATATTTTCTCAGATACGTCATATTATGCTGAAAATATTTTTAAAGCGCCATTTTGAAACTTTAAAGCAGGACGAATGATATACACTAAAGTCACGATGGGAACTTACTAAGAACTATATTTATACCAACATTAATGAAATTTGGAAAAATATTTCCTCACATAGGTCATATTACGCTATAAATATAAAATTGGCCGCCATTTTGAAAATATGTACCTAGAGTGTATGAATACATAAAAGTCAATTCAGATTACTAATATGTACACGTGCACTTTGTTTGATGAAAGTCGTAGATATATTTCCTCAGATATATAATATATAATAGCCTCCGTTTTGAAAATATGAACATAGTATGAACGAAATACACAAAATTCAAGTCAACTTACTGCGCAGTATATGTGTACATAGAAAAACAAAAATTAGAAAAATATTTCCTCAGATAAGTCATACAATGCAAAAACGTAAAAATGGCCGCCCTTATGAAAATATGACTTTAGAATTAATAAAATATACAGAAGTCTAATCAGCTTACTGAGTCGTATATGTGCATAAATTTTTATGAAATTCGGAAATTATTACCTCTCATGTCATATTTGCTAAAAATATAAAAATTGCCGCCGTTTTTACAATATGTATACAGGCTGAACGAAATACAGAAATTTCTGATCTGTTTAGCAAGTAGTATGTGTGTACCAAGTTTGATGGAATTCGGAATAAATATTTCCTCAGATGTGTAATATAATGCCAAAAACATAAAAATGACCGCCGGTTAGATTACATAAACAAAGGATGAATAATATACACTAAATTCAAGTAAGTTTCATAAATACTATATGTGAACCAAGTTTGATGAAACCCGGTAAAAACATTTTCTCAGGCATGTCACATTATGCTAAAATACAAAATATGAAGATAGGATGGAGGAAATATACAAAATTCAAGTCAGCTGATTAAGTAGTATAGGTATACCAAGTTTGAAGATTTCCATAAAAATGTTACCTCATGTATGTTACATTATGCTACAACTAAAAACAATGGCCACCGTTTTGATAATATGAACGTGTGATGAGCGAAATACATAAAAGTTGAAGAGTAAAGTTTGCTTTAAAAATTGCGCCCTTCTTGTGTTCCGAAGGGCGTAAGAAGTTTCCTACGACATATAACCCTTAAAATGGGTGTATAAAGTTACAAAAAATCCAGAAATATATTTCCTCAGATATGACATATCAGGCTAAATATATTAAAATGGCGGCCATTTTAACCATTTTAAACTGCATGAATTAAATGCATAAATTTCAAGTCACCTTCTATAGGTTCATTACGTGTACCGAGTTTGATGAAATTTTAAAATATTGTTCCTTAGACACCTAGTTTGATCGGAAAATGTTAAAATAGCCGCCATTTTGTAAACATGAACCCGGCATGAACTCATTTTACAAAAGTTGAGTCAGGTTTCTAAGTCCTATATGTGTACCATGTTTGATGAAATTTCGTTCACTGGTACAAAAGCTTTTAGGAGAGGGGGATCATACGGACACACACATACACACAGTCACGAACGTGATCTTATAAGTCTACTTTTTCCTTCGTAAAATAGGTTAAAAAAGGAATTGGTCTTAGTTGATTTATAAATACGTGTTTCCCGCCTTGTGGCAGGGACATGCACAATGTTGGTGGGAGAATATGTGGTGCAGGGTGGGTCGGCTGGTCGACTAGCGAGACATGCCTATCGCTCTCCGGCCCGGAGAATGATTGAAGTGAGATGAGTGTGAAGCAGCGACGGAATGAGAAAGGCGGGGTAAAGGGGAGTTCCCCGAGAAAACACGCCGGCCAACTGCAACATCGCCACGTTTCCCACACGCGCAAAATGCAGACCCGGGCTCATCAGGAATTGAACCCGGATCATCTAGGTAGGAGGTGAGAGGTCTAACCCCTCCAGGGAGGCGCGGTGGCCAAATGGTCAGACCCGTCTCCTCTCACCAAGGCGATCCTTGTTCGTTTCCCGGTGAGGCCGATCACTGGATATTTGCATGTGGGAATCATGTCAGAAGACGACGTTGGTCAGCGTGTTTTCTAAGGGATCCCTTGCTTCCCACGCCCCTTCAATGCGGCGCTGCTCCTTACTCACCTCATTCACCACCTCACCGGCGCTAAATACCTTGATGTTAAACGCTTACCAATACATCGTACTTCCCCAGAACAAACTACACCGCCATAAAAATACATAAATCAATGAAATTTAATTCTTGGATGTACGTGACAGAAAATGGGATAGATAATGTTATGTTTTCAAGTTGTAAAAATCTTTAAGTTATCTTTTGATCATAGTTTTAAAGACGACGAAACAACAGATATTTTGTCAATACTTTATTTTTAACATTTTCAAAAAATAAAAAAAAATAAATAATAATCATTATTGATGAAATAATAAATACTGTATACATTAACCCAGCTAGAAAATGTTTTAAATTTGTCACAATGCGTCAAAATAAATTAATTTTTATAACTGCAAAAGTGTTAAGATGGTACAAAATTAAAAATAATATCACAGTGTGTTTCTAGCAAATATATCAATTAAACATATAAATTAAACGCACAATATATGTTCATAATTAATAAAATCTACGACTACTGTATCAATAAATATTAAGAAAATAACAATTATACAGGATGAGACGGAGTTCGACATACAAACATTGTAGGGAAGTCCTTGTGAAAATTAGGTAGGGGTGACAGTTTGGATGAAAGAATTTTGTAAGGAAGTAACGATCACATGAAAATGGATGTGCGAAATCTATTGTAATCAAATTATCGAAAACCGCTAGAGATTTTGCAAATATCAAACGAATACGTTTAAAAGAAATAGAATACCGGGTTCCTGACGACATGAAATTGGTACTAATCCACCCCCTTCGAAGTGAAATAGGGTATGCGGGATTGCGATCGTATAGCATTTCGTGACCGCAACGTTGTATCGTGGTTTGATGTCTGTTTATCAACGAACACGTGTTAAACAAAGAAAAGGTCGTCGTAGTAAAACACCATCCTTCCAACTTTCTCCCCAAAAAACTGTGACGGAAGTATCGGAGTGTAGATAAGAGTGACGTTACCCAACGCCTATGTGGTTGTTCAACTAACCTAGCACTGCTTTCACAGGGGCCATACGACGGCCACACTAACCACATAGCTTGCCAACAACCGAGACAAATCGGGTTCGATACACCGTTTTGTTTACTCCCGAATTTTCTAATGTGTGCTCGATGGACCGATCTCCATTCTCTACACATAGTTCGGAGCGACGCACCGTGGTTTGCCAGAGACGTCTAAAGACACCCTGCATATCGGAAATGTTGCCAGACGCTGAGACGATCCATCCGCCCGAAGAGATCTACTTCAAATCGTACCTGGGTCTCATACACGTAGGTCCACATTACCGGCAGCGGCATCAATCCCCAAACGAAGAATTCCAACGGGTTGAAGTCGGGTGAACGTGCAGGCCACGCATGGGTCCACCATTGCCGGTTCATCGGTCACGGAATGTGCCATTCAGGTAGGTGCGGACGATACGCACGATTAGCTGGGGCCCCCGTCATGCTGTAACCACATCCGTTGCCTTGCTTGCAATGGCACATCCTGTAATAACTACGGCCAAATTCCCTGTAAGAAAACAAGATACCTGTGGCTGTCGAGGCGGGGTGGAAGCAGGTAGAATCCCACTAACACATCAATGATACCAGCCCACGCGTTGACGCCGAATCGCTGCTGGTGACTGCGGGTAAATGTGGCATACGGATTAACATCTGGCCAGACGTGGCTATTACGCGAATTTATAAATCCATCACGTTTAAATGAGTGCCTCGTCAGTAAAGAAGATGTTCGTAGAAAAACCAGGTACCTCCTATAGTTGGTGCAGGAACCATGCTGCAAAACGGAGTCGCCTCGGAAAGTCGGTCGGCCCAATGCTGTGCACCCTCTGTAAATGATATGGATACGGCATCAGTTCGTTTAATACGCGCACAATGGTACGTTGACTGATGTTCAGTCTGTTGGCAACAGTGTGCGTACTGATGATTGAAATGTTTTCAACCATTTGAAGCGCTTGTTCCTTGGTGCGTACCGTTCACGGCCGTAGAACAGGTCTGGACACTCGCCTGGATATTTGACCCCCTTGTTGTTTGGCTGTATTTCACCAAGTTACCGAGAATATTATTATTTATTGGCGCTGATGTTAGGGCGGTCGGACTAAACTTCGCCCACTTCCTTTCCGCTAAGATAAACAATTTATCAAAACGTATTTTTTTATTAATTTATGAAATACTTCCTTTGCTCACAAATTTAATAAAAGACTCCAGCAATCTTTATTTACTTTATAATGTTAACAATGGAAAAAAGTGGACGGAGTTTGAGTCCGACCGCCCGGAAAACAGCGCCAAAAAGTACGACATTCTCGGTAACTTGACGAACTACAGCCAAACAACAAAGGGGTCAAGAAAAATACATTGCTAGATAGGCGAGTGTCCAGACCTGTTCTTCTACGACCGTGGTACCGTTAGTAAATGGCGCAGACTCCCAGCATCCAGTCTCGTCTCACCCATGTGGTCTGTTTCCCGCAAATAGCGAGGCAGTGTAATAAACGTTGTGTCATAAGGCTGTCTTCTGTTAAGATATCGCTCTCTGTACAAGCGTTGTGCTGCACGTGAATTTGACTCCACTTCACCGTACACAAGATGCATGTCAGAGTGTTCGAGCCAGATTGCGCATTCGCAAAAAAGTTGGCTTACATGACATAGCCTATACTCTCCCCATTCTTCTTGCCACCCCTCCCCCTTCCCATTTACTAACATCAAAGATCCCGGAGGGGAGCAATGTGTAAACAATTGTTGCTTCAGCAATTTCGTAACCTTTACAAAAAAAATCGCCTCGTGATTATTAAAGTACCCTCCTCTGGTACGTAGTTATTGACAGCGCGCACTCGTGTAGAGGCGTCACTCATTTGACTGTGCCAATAAGAATAACGTTACTGCGACACCACCCATCTGTGATTTGCGGGTAGATCCCAAATATGTTGAGAGTTGCAAACAGCCAATCACTGACCATGAAGCAGAGCTGCAGGCGTGCACGTGAGACACTGAAATAAATTTTTGCATAATTATTTTCACCAAAAATCAATGCCTCTAGTTATTGTTTGCGTTTGGCGCAAGGATACATAGTTGATGTGAAGACAGATCCAAGCTAGAAGCAAGGCTTCCGAAAGAATCAAGTTACCGTACGGCGGTACTGGCAAAAAGCCAATAAAAAATTATGTTGATCGGATATCTACCAAATTTCACAGGATCACTCGCTAGGCTAATCTGAAGATTGCCTGAAAATGTCATCAAAATCGCTCCAGCCATTTTGGAGTCCATAAGGAACACACACACACACACACACACACACACACACATATATATATATATATATATATATATATATATATATATATGAAAGCTCTGTTAACCGGAAATCACGACACCCTTACCGATGCCAGCGTAACTAGTGGTATAAATTGTCCTTTGTCAAACTAATGGCATCGAGCTTCCTAACTTGTACTAAAATTAACCAACTACATTTTTAATTTCGGATTTTCACTGACAATGTAACAAAAATGGAACAAAAGTTTGTTTTCTAGATTAATAACCATTTTTCGTTGCGCGACAAAAAATAATTACTGAAACAAAAACAGCAGTACGCCAAACATCTAAACAAGTGAAAATTTATGTTGCCAGAAGAATTAGTACAATTACTATCTTCGGCAGTTCCTTCTCGTGCCACTAGGTTACACTTCGCACACTTCTCTGTGGGTTGCCCGTGGTGGAGTGCAGCTGCTGTGTTTCACGTCCACGATCACGACACGGGCGATGAACGAGTTAATTATTGTACCTGGCAGTGTAGGCGGGCTCTTGTAAGCCGTGCCCCGTTGCGGACTTGAAGCGCCGGAACTAACGGGCCGCAGTTTGCACGTGTTCTTGCGACAATAGAGCAGCAACGCGCTGTCGAGGAGAGTGAAAGGTGGGCGGGGCGCAGGGGGCGAGACGACGACGACAACTGAGATGTAACAGTTTTGCGTCACCGCCACATGCTCTTCGGCGCGACACACTGGACGCCTCTCCTCGCACAAAGACGTCGTTGCTCAAGCTGCTGGTGCAGCGTCGCACACGTGTGTCGTGAGTGGAGGATAAGGATAGCATTATGGAGCCAGGGGTCGGGTCTAAGGGGTGCGGGTGTTAGTGGAGATCCCCCCTCCCCCGACGTCAAAAAATATAGAAATACAACATAAAGAAGATCTTAAAATAAAGTGAACATGGGCGGAGGATAATTTCAGAATGACATTGGTTTATTGTTAGGGCAAAAATGTAGACGTTCACACCAATGTCCCTGCCAAAATGTCAATGTAAGGTCGCATATTTTGTTTTTTTTTTTTTTTTAATTCCCCCCCCCCCCCCCGCCCGGCCCAAAAAAAAAACTCATCACTGGATCCATGCATGTAACTGGCCTCCTTTCTTATTTATTTGCTGGTCCACTAAATATTTTAATAACTTGTTTATTATCAGAGAATCATAAACAATTTGTTTAACTTATCATTGTAGAGTGAAAGTAAAGCTAACATACCGTATGCGGAGGTACCCAAGAACCTAGGTATCGCACCCTGAAATGCAGACTTACAATTGGGCGCACGTAGGCACCCTCGTGCCCTGGAGGATGACATGCATGGAATGAGGTCCTACAGTAGAGTGGCGCCGCAATAAGAGGGGCGGAGGAAACTAGTAAACCCGTCGTCCAGCGACGTCGTCCGGCAGCATTCTCAAATGCAAAATTCCGGAGACCTGCCCCGCCGGGAATCGAACCCGCATTGACAGCCATTCACGATGTTGTAAAATTGCATGTCAATGTTTTTTTTTTTACTACAGATCACATGACTTATAGTGCAATGCACGCGTACTGGATCACTGCTACATCGGACAATGCCTAACGTCCAGTTAAATAGGTGCCGAGCGAGATGGCACAGCGGTAACACCACAGAATAAATAGATGTACAGACGTGAAATGACGTGGTGGCCCATTTGATACGGGCGAACTTTGCCTCTTATTGACTGCTCGAAGTTGTTGACACCAGCCCCTTCCCTCTCATTCCGTGTCTGTTTGGTTCCTGCATGTTGTTGCAGGTTTCCTATTGGTCTGGCTGTCGGCTAGCATGGCACTGATTGGCGGTAGAAGTTTCCGCTATATTTCTGGCCCGCGAAGCCATTTTGTTGGCGTGTGCGTCTTAGTTTGCCGTCCTACCGCCTGTTTCATTTATGTATTCCTATACATTCTGTGGTATCACGTTGGATTCGCATTCGTGAGGACCCGGGTTCGACACACGGCTCCGGCTATCCTGATTTCGGTTTCCCATGGTTTCCCGAAATCGCATCAGGTGAATGCTGGAATGGTTACTTAACAAAGGCCATGGCTGACTCCTCTTCCAGCTCCTTTCATTGCACCAACTTGTGTCACCGTCTCTAATGACCTCGCTGTCGACAAGACGTGAAGTCCAATTACCTTACCTTACCAGTTAAATAGGACTCGCCTGGTATGTACGTAGTTGCCAATAATGGCTGCAATATCCACACCACGCGTTATGCACTCTATGTCTTGTACGGTGAATTGTATTACAGAAACGGTGCCATTTCTGACATATGTTTATGAATCATTTTTTGTTACTTAGATGAGAGGAATTTCCCCCAAAATATTTACAAGCAATTTCGGATCAGTCTTTATATACCGTATGTTATTTATCGCAATTCACTCTATAATAAAATTGTATGTGTAATACAGTGCAAAAGAATTTCAATTCCATCAAGGCTTAGTGTATTGTTTTAGGTTTTTATGCATAAATTACTAGGTCTTAAATCTGTTTTTAAAGAAAAATACACTTAAATTATCAATATGTAAAAACACGTGAATACATTGCCTAGTGCGCTCCCCCCCCCCTTTCCCATTTCGCCATTAAATTTCAGTTAAGTCCACTGTACACGTAACGATATGCCTTCCGATATTTCGTACGGGCATTCTTACATGGATCTGTACGGGCTCGTCTGCTGGAAATATCTCTGCTTACGTGCAGTGCTACTAACTTGTCTATGGGTTTTTCGCAGTAGAAATTATGCTATTTTCGCTACGTATTATTAACTGTTTTTTTATATCAGCCAATGAGAACAAAATACATTATCACGTGACTCGTCATTTGCAATTTCCTCCTGTTCCCTTACAGTTTGGCGAGCAACGAATGGTAAACGAAAACAGTATAGGCCTATAGGCTACATTACCCTGGGGTCCAGCATGGATAAAAAGTAGTACCGTGTGCAGCGAATCATACTGAGGCCCACAGCACTGCCATTTTATCAGTTCATTTCAAAGCTCTTTGACAAACGCGTAAAAAAACTCGTAAAAAATATCGTTCCGTGTGCGGTGGGCTTTAGGCTACGAGCCTGACCGTAGGGAGTCTTGGTAGCCGTGTTGCCAGAACGACGACTGCCTGCCCCAGTACCATGGACACAATCTCTGGTATTGTGTCCCCACATGCGAGATACGATGACGTTTGTGGCTGATGACTAGCGTGTGTCTTGAGGGCACTCCTGTTTTCTCCAGCACTACGATTATAGTCGCATGTTCCATATTTTGGTCACATTCTCACCTCCCATGGGCAAACCTGGTACGGTATTTCATCGTCGCTATCATCATCGAAGTATGTGCTAGTTAAAGTGGGATAGGATATTGTCTTGTACTCTATATTAGAATAAATACATTTTATTAATATACGAAAATCAGCTCAATTTGCTAAGTGAAAAGCGTTAGGAACTACTTCTCTCGTGCATTACTCTTTGCAGAATCGTAAAATCACTTTTAAATTGATTTAATTTCATATTATTAATCTGTGTAACCGCATTTGTTCTTCTGCTGCCGTTTTAAGTGCTTACATTTTAACACAAAACGAAAGAAAACATCATATTCGTATACAAAATCTGCTATGTTACAAATATCTCTTGACAAAAAGCTCGTTCTGGCTTCATTTTTCCATTTTTGTTTGTTTCCTCGTACTTAGTTTTTTCGTGTTATTGAGAGTTTTCAGCGACTCAGAAATGATTAACTCATAATGGCATGCACAAAATAATGGTTCAGTAGTTGTACATTTCATTGTAAATATCGTTTAAGTTCACATGACTTACAAAATTCACGTTTTGTATGGTAACGTCATAAAAGCACATTACGCCATTCACATTGCATTTTATAGTATTTTAATATTCAAAAGAACAAAATACAATTTCAATATATTTTAGTATGTGTATACGGCATTTTCCCATAAAGTTTATCCATTTTAAGCTTAAAAATTAGTGTTAAAATATACTCTTCAGTTTGATAAAAAGGGAATACTTAGACCTACAGGGCCTACTATTACGTGTTATAATGTGTTTGTATTTATTAGCAAATGTATTCATTATATTTATAGTAAATAGGAAAGAAATAATCACTGTATGAAAGCCAAATCTATCAGACAGGCAGCTCATAATTTTTGTGGCCTAACTTGTTACGTAGGCCTATTATATGGTAGTACCGAGGAGTGTATGAAGGAAGGGAAGGAATCAGATTTCCAAGCTTTGAGTAACATACGATTGTTTAGAACAAGACTGCGAATTTCTGAACACAAACTGACGATGTGGTTCACTGATTTTCATCTTGTACTCATTCATGGCTTACAAAATAACTTCAGAACTGACGAAATGACTGGTTTAAAGCGTAACGTTATTTTGTACAGCATTTGGCTCTTCCACCATAGTGATGATTTTATTGAATAGGATATTTATAAAATCGCGAATATAAACTGATAACATAAATTTTTATTTCAAAATGAAATGTATTGATACGTTAAAATAAATATGTGTTTTAAAAGAAAACATTTACTTGAGGAAATTCTGTAATAAGTGTGTTTCGATTTCTCAGAAAATAATCACTCTATAACAATATAATTTTTTTGTAGGGGATGTACAAAATTTACGTTAATATTTGTACGGCAAAGATTCTGCAATTGTAAGTTATATATGTGTATGTATATATATATATATATATATATATATGTGTGTGTGTATATATATATATATATATATATATATATATATATATATATACATACACACAGACACACACTGACAAAATCTACAAAATTCGACGAATATTTTTATAAATTTTGTGTGAATTACATATTTTGTGAAAGAAAATTTTAAATTTTGAAAAGTACAAACATAGAAACTCAGGTATAGCCTAGGTAAGTTCGGTAAGTTCAGACTTTTAGATACGATTGCAAAAATGGCCCTGAAAATATTAGACTAAATTTAGTACTGTATAATTATCTAAAATATAACAACAAAATATATATTTATTTTAAATGAAACCAAAGTACTAAAGCGACATTTTTCTGTGTTATTTGTCAAACTGTGCATCTATAAAAGGTTGAATTTACCGCGCTACATCTATAGGCATGTTGACTACGATTTTTTAAGATAATTTAATAATAATGGTGTACCGATTTGAATTTTGTGTGATAACACAAGTACCGGTATCTGGGAGCATTC
Organism: Medauroidea extradentata; assembly: GCA_003012365.1. NCBI lineage: Eukaryota > Metazoa > Arthropoda > Insecta > Phasmatodea > Phasmatidae > Medauroidea > Medauroidea extradentata. Next base: position 29,782 of record PNEQ01030316.1, on the reverse strand, counting down.
TGGTACTAAGGTCGATTGTTGGCCATACACTACTTGTCTCTTAGCCTCTAAACGCAAGGCGCTCAAATGGCGTCAGTCTTACACCCTCGAAGGCTTCTTTTTCTTATCTATGATCTAATATTAAATCCTAACCACAAAAATGTTGAAGGTAAAACAACTGTAAAGGTAGGTATGTAATAAATTCTCGTTGAAAGCGATGTCATTAGTCTAGTCTCAAATGATCAGGAAGCGAATCGGCCATGGCCCGTAATGAGGAGCTATCCCAGCGTCAGCCTGGAGTGGTTGCTACACACGTGGAATGTCGAGGTCAGGCTGGCCGTACCGGCGATCGAATCCAGGACATTCTGAATATTCGGTAAAAGATGTGTTAAAGTTTGGTTCTCATAATTTTGGTGGCTTAGAAATTGGCATGCAATATACCCGTGCTTTCTCAATGATGCAGACGTGTCTTGACACTGTGAAAGAGCACTGTTCATTCGTGTTTAGTTGACAGGCGTCTGGCAAAGTGAGGTTATACGTCTGGCAGGATTGTCCGTGACACTAAAAAATGTTCGGCTTTTTAAAATAATGAGATATTACATGAAATATTTTATTACCAGGCTCATCTGTTTTGTTACGACAGTAAATTTAAGCATTCAGATTTATGGTATTTGTTATTGTTTATTTATTCATTTTATTTTTTAGTTTGATTGGCTGTACAAACGTTTTCATGTTCAGTTTATTCCACTTTTGAAGGGAGCCTCGAGAACTTAGGCTGGGTTCATTAACAAAGAAAGCATACTAATCTAGCAAAAACAGCTAATATGAAGCATAACTAATTGACATGTGAGAAACATTTTCACTGTCGTACGTTTTAGTGAATTGACATAAGTGAATTGTCTTAGTTTTTATGCTCACTGTCTGGTAACCCTATGCGTGTCATAGACAAACGTCAAACAGAATGGACTGGTGGCGCAGCGAAGCTCTTGTAATTGAGAAGCTAAGAAACATGCGTTGTTGTGTAAAGGTCTGATTAAGTGACATGGTGGGACAGGATGTGAATATGCTCTCACACACGCATGCAGAGAGAAAGCAGGGTAACCGGCGAGAAAACAGCCTCTCAAAGATCACAACCAGCAGCAAGGTGCTGTGTTGTAATACAACTGCATTCTGTTCAGTCTTTGCTACTCTATAGAGGAGTGACTGAACTTAGTGTTATTAAACCATGGAGTTTAACAAATATATGAATGTCGCACGGGTTGTATATCTGTGACCTGAGCATTACTACACTAATTAGACTGATTGGTGACCTGAACTCTTGTGGGCGTCTTCCGAATTCTTACTGATGACAAGAAATTATGCCTTTTCATGGAGAAGTGGCGGAATACGATGGCAATGTCCGCCATGTTTCCCACATGCTAAATATCGGGAGTCGAACTCAAGTCCTCCTAGAGGCGAGTCATGTGTTTTGCCACTCTGCCACCTCGCGAAGTGAGTGATTGAGTGAAGAGATTTTGGTCAGCGCTTAACATCTAGTTCTTTAACGCTGGTGAGGGGACAGTCTTGAAATGAGAGTCGCCGCGAGGTCAGGACTATGCTTACGTTTAAGACCAATATTTTTCATGTTTAGCCACAATCTTTGTACCAGTGTTCTAGCAGTTCTTGAAATGTTCATTATTTACCCTCTGTGGCACAGTAGCTCGTGCCATATGCGTTCCTGCCTCAGTGAAAAATATAATACCGCTATTTTTTGTTTCAAGAAAAATTAATTTAAAACGTTACAGCGGGCAGACAGAAAGCAACACGTGAATACCCGCTAGGTTAATATCTCGAAGAGGCGAGTATATATACTGACGACAGTTATACGAGTCTTCTAACCGTATCGTAAATTGTTAGTGACGGTTATTTTCTGCCTTAAGGTAGTTTTATTACAATTTTGCAGTCGCGTTTACATGCTTATGTTTACCCGTGGAAATGAAAACTGTGTGGCGGTGTGCATGGCTTCCTTTTGGACCAACAGACACGATAGTTTTAGTATTTGCGTACCCAGTTTTCACTACTTTGGTGGGTACTACAGCACTTCGCGATTACTCGTAAAACTATGTTTTAACAGCACCCATCTCTTTAAGTTTTCTAATAATGCAATAAAGTTCAACTTAAATATATTTCGTATAGTGACATCCATAATATTTTCAATATAAACTTGTCAAACAGCGAATATTAAACATCATGAAGTTATTGCTAAGCGACTCTTACAAGAGAGCAAGTTACTTATGAAAGAAGTATTTTGAATATACGCCATTGCTGTTATTTGTAACTCATTGACTCAATTCCTTGCGGAATTGCGTGTGTTTTCCTTTGTTTCACAGTAGACAACAAAATCCTTTTAGTTGTCTACTTGTCTGTGTGAATTCTCTGGTTTTCTGTGAGAGACAATTTGCTGCAATGGCGTATTTACAAAATACTTATTTCATTTTTAAAACTACTGCGTTAATTTCTTAATGGTCCATACGTGATATCAATTCACGTATGCGTTATTATGCCAGTGTGTCGAGCGGTTTATTTTTATATAATTGATTACTAATTACTGCCGCTTGCTTCCTCTCGCCTCTTTTTTATTTATTTATGTATTTATTTGCTTTTACGTGCCCTTGAACAGTACATGGCCTTAGTAATGTTATACGGGGTCTGTTTGAGGAAGTGATTTAGGAAAACCTTGGAAAACCAAAATCAGGATGGTCGGAGCCGGTGATCGAACATGGATCCTCCCGAATGCGAGGCGAGTGTTTTGCCACTGCTCCATCACACTTGGTATCATGTAGGTTTTTTTTTAATTATCGCTTTTGCTTTATTTCAGTAGACTGTTGGGTACAGGGCGATTTAAGATCAGTCCACATGGGAAAATTGTAATTCCGTGTTATAATTACTTGTGTTAATACTTGTGGTACAAGATTTTGTTTTAACTAGCGTAATATTCTGCAATCATTAAAAACAGAAAACAATATTTTATACTTCTGTCATAGCCGAATTTATATGTTAAGTTCAATAAATACAACGTGATTCACAGTATAATACGTTATCCACGTAACCCAATGGTTTTAGGTTAACGTTAGTTTTAAAAATCTCACCTTACCTTCTGCGCAGTTATGAAGTAGGTTTATTAATAACGTTGTGTCATAAGATATTAAGCAAAGTTTCATTACATTTTTAACGCGCGCATTGCGACCTCGACATAATCTAGACTTATCTATGCGGCCACGTCATAATATATCTTAAGTGGCTTGTAGGCACTACCTCTACAGATATTGATAGTCCATGTTATTCAGTCACTAACCTCCTTTTAAACGGGCAGAACTTGTCTCGTCCAAGCGAGAATGTGTGCGCGTGCAAGAGTTTGTCTTCCCGTATATGTTGAACGAGGGAGTTGGCGCGACTGCAACTTCCCAAACACACGAACAGGACAACACGAGTCCGATCCTCGGCCTGGCCATTTCGTATTTCCATGGTTTTCCTAAATCACTCTGTGGAAATGTTGGACTGGTTTGTAACTACTTGACATGGCTGTTCTTGTAGTCTGTGCAGTTGTTTCCGTCCCTAATAATCTAGCTGCCGACGAGATGATAATGGTTCTGCCTGCCTGTGACTATTCGGCGCGTTCAAGCCTGTAAACGCGAAGAACGTTGTTTACTCGTTACATGCCTCGTAGTCTTTAAGTCATGCATTATTCACTTCGGCTACTCTTCCTTAACGTGAGTTATACAGTGAGCCTATATGATGTGGCTCCCTAATAAAGATACAATTAATTTGCTTGTCGTAAGGTAGCTCTGAAGCTTCTGAATATAAAATTTAGCAGCCGAAGGTGACTTTCGGAATAACCGTTTTAACGATTTTCACGCACAAAAACTGTCCTTAAAGACTCTACCTTCCCCAGAGCCCCATCTGAAATAAGGATAGGAATTTACATGTTAAATGTACACTTATGTAAAAAAAAAGAAAAAAGATTGAACCCACACTTCAATTTATATGCAACAAAATGTAACTGACGTCTGGAGGAATCTGACTAACATATCAAACTGAAGACAATATATTAATGGATATATGGTGCAGATTTCCAAGTTAACCATAACCCAAAATAATGTTATGGCCATTCCTATATATTGCAATGTTCTTTGTCGATTTGAGGGTTGACTCTATTGGCATAACACCATCCAAATTATTTTCAGGTGTGTTGAGTCATCTTTCATGATATCGCCTCCGGACGAAAACCATTTTCCGTACATAAATATAAGAGTAATACATTGCTTCAGGAGTAAAAATGTGACCGGGAGGGAGGGGATAGTGTCTGCGTTTTCAAGAGTTTTTGAACATGAAAATACTTTTTGATTATAGTCTTCAAGGTGTTAATTTCGAGTGTTTTTAACACAATTTATTATTGTCTTCAGGGTATTAAAATAATTTAAATTATCCTGTAGGAATGTAGGCTGCATCGAGTTAAACAAAAATGTCGGACGGTGGCACAAATGTAGGTTTGTCAGAAACTGAACCACGACTAATATAAATTAAAAAGTGAATCCGTTACTTGTTCTCGTCGGGTTTCTGGGGGAAGGCGATAAAGAGCACCATTTCGAACGGTTTAGACGGTAATGAGGAAGAAACAGAAATCAAAAAAGCTTATGCATAATAATGAAATTTGGGCTTATTGTTAAGGAACTATGTAACCATTAATACCGGTTTCCAAAATTTCGTTACCAATCTTTTTAATATGCAAGTTTAACTAATAAAAGGTGATGTCTCTTAACAAGTTTGACAAGTCGTAGAAAATAAAATAAGCTATATATCGAAAACCAAAAAAAAAAACAGAAACTAGCAAACTTATCTACCTTCTTCGTTCGTAGCCGATACTTTATATAAATAATAATTTTTCACAGTGTATGATATGTATCCACTCACTTTATGCACTGTAACAATATTGTTACAACGTTGCTGTCCTGGGCGCAGCCATGTTCGTTTGAGATGGAGGGATTAGATGAGTAAGTAAATAAATTAAATTAAAGTTTAAATTTAATTACAATATCTATAAAAACTCTACATTAAGTGTACAACACTTGCGATCCACCCTTTTCAAATAAACACTTACAGTTATATTATTTAGAGGTAATCGCCCTAAAAACCCTAATTTACTACTCTAGTGTAAAATTAATAACGTCGCTCTTTCTCTCTCTCTCTCTCTCTCTCTCTCTCTCTCAAACAAGTCCTCCGACCACAAAATTTCTATCTAGAAATGTCTCACAATGCGAAAGACGAGACGGGACCAGCAGTCGCGAACACTCACCAGCTGAATGCCGCAATCACTCTGCCTATGTGGGCAGTGGGCCGGTATTTATAGTCGCCCACGACGACGCCCAGAATATTCTCAGACCTCGCCGACCATGCTGGTTGATGTAAGATGAACATTCTAGGTGTTGCGGGAACATTTAGTTACATCCGAGCTGAATTCTTGTCCCGGATGACTGACAGGTGCCCACCCATTCATAACGCCTGTGACGTCAGCTAGGTGTGAGTGGCCCTCGTCGCAGACGGGAATATAGCGGGAAAAGAGGTGGGGCACAGTCCACCACTGACTCGTCGCGTGACTAGAGATAGCGAAGCAGGAGGAGGGGAAAGAGGAGGGACGCTGTCCGCTGTTTCGACGCCGGGGCTGTAGGTAGCGAGCAGAGGAGGAGAATGCGGCGCGGGCCGCCAGGCGATCTCACCCAACGCCCTCGAGATAGCTGACTCGGTACAAAATATTTGAGACGAATGAATTCCTACTCCCCCCCCCCCCTTTCCCTTCCTTCTCAAAAACCACAAAAACACTTACTACATGAACTGAAACCTATCTTACAAAAAAAAGGTTCCAGGTTTCCGTTGGCTCCATACAGTATTGGTCTAACGTACAATACAAATGTATGTATGTATGTATGCATTATACATGCATGTATGTACGTATGTACGTATGTATGTATATATATATATATATGTGTGTGTGTGTGTGTACGTATGTATGTATAGGCCGTTCGGAATAAAGTGAACACTAAATATTTAACGTTTGAAAAATATCACTAGCTGTTACTACATACAATTCAACATTACCGATAGTCACTTTACTGCTTGTATGGTTGGCACAAATAACACAACATAGTTCCGTGTTTATTCGTATTTAAATACAACAATGCTGAAACAAAATCAACCGACAGCGATATAATTGTATTTTATATAATTAATAAACTTATTTTTTTATCAAACTATATATGTACCTATCGACTGAACAATTTATCTTACACGCGCAAACATAAAGTGACGAGTCCCAGGAGGTTAGACTTTTCCGTCATTAGCTGTTACACGCGGAAAGATACGAATTGGCTGGAAATAGATCTTTAGCAGGGCTTTTTCGAGTGCTCACTTTATTGCGAACTGCCTATATGCATTTATGTATGTGAGGCGACAAGTATTTGGGAATTCGTGCAGCTGTTTAAATTTGATTTTCAACTTTATATTCGTACGAGATATGGTTTGATTTGTAGGCATAAATAGTGCTAATTTTTACTGAATGAAAAAATTTTAGCTTTCGGAGCTTTTGTACACCAGCAAGTCAGAGTCTAAATTCGCATTAAACTGTTTTATACTAGAAATGAAAACCAACTGACTTACCGAAATTTAATAATATTCATACTGAAGATCAATGTCACTAACTATGCCAGGATATGTACAACAACCGCATTGAATAGTTTTTATACTAAAAAAATCAGAAAATTATTATTTTTGTTTTAGTTTCAGTATTTTTGAAATATAAATAACTTCATTTATTTATGCTTATCTTGACGGCGTGAGACACTGTTCTTCAATGTGAATTATTTCACTTCGGTAAGTCAGTTGTAGTGGCGGAGAGTGGTCACATTTAAATGCGAGACGAGTGTCTCCCTTGTGTCAGCCTACTTAAACTGCCAGTTTTTCGCATGCCTTAATTTCTGCAGATTATGAGAATAATTACGCCTGTTTCCTGCTGTCGTTATGCGTCAAATGAAGGGAAGTTGTGTGCTTGGATTTTATCCTACCTTGCTGTTGCATGCGTAGCTGAGGTTCGGCGGAATTCTCGGCGAAGAACGATGGCTAAACCGGCATGGCAGCCCCGATTTCCACCTGCAGGATATTCAAGGCTTCGTGCAACAAACTGACACGGGGCATGTTTACTGCTGGACTCTAAACATTCGCTTAATCTGTTTGGTCGTGATGACGTCGGTGATACCGGCGCTCATTGGCTTGGTGTGGCGACAGAAGAACCCCTCGCCGGAGAATGTTTTAACTGCCAATTTTTATTATTAAATGTACATTAGTTTATTAGGTTTGCCTGTGAGCTAGTGAAGTGAATTAATATGTGTATTTTTAAAGTATGTTTCAGGTATCTACTGGGGATACGGGAGGGCGAGGGCCTTTATAACCTCGCCCTCCACCAGGTCATTGTGCTTACCCACAGTGCCCTGGTTAAAACCAGCGCCCACCTAATAATCAAAGGAAAAGAAATGAAAACAAAGTAAAAGACAGTTCCCACCCTCGACCACTCTAACTTCTACCTCTCCACTAATAAAGAAACCTGGACCTTCCTTCTTTTGCCAGTGCCCTTTTATTATTAATACATGTAACTACTGAGTGGTTACACTCCTATCCTGTCGAGACGGTTTTAAGGTGTCTATGCCGGTTTTTTCCGTCTATCTTCTTAGTTATAGGTTATGCTATAGGTACACTTAGGGAAGTAGCCATAGCCTCAATTGTGGCCATGACTGCCCAATCCCTCTCTGCCGCGATGCTTGCTCCCTTACATGAAATCCCTCCTTGATATGCGTATGGGGCTTAGCCCTGAGACACACCTACGTCTCGTTCCTTCCCCCAGACCGCCACCATAACACATTAGATTAGGGTAGATTAAAAATCAAAAAATTAATGAAAAAAATAACAATTGGAAAAGGCAGAGATGGCCGAGCGCTAGGAAGTCTAAGTCATGTATTAACATTGGTTATTGGAAGTCTAGACTATTACTACGCCCGAAGAAGGTTCAATGTTATCCTTAAGTATAAAGGGGATTGATTGTTGCATGTGCGGTCACAAGAAATTAAGATTGTTTGTATCGTGTCCGCGGGCCATAAATTAAGGTTGTTCGCCTCATGTTTGGTACGTCGCATGATTCCAGCCAGTCATTCAGATATTTCTATACCCATGTTGGGTGTAGTTTTTTTTTCGGGCTATTAACAGATTATAAGATAAATTTTTTGTTTGAGAAGTTTGATTACTAGATTATTTTTATTGTATTTTAATTTTGCTAAGAATCCTGGAGAAAGTTAGTTCAAACTTTCACGATACTCTCACTAACTGGGTATTTTGATATTTTCTATTATATTTCCAGACCTGTATAGGGCTCGTATTTGTATATCATATTATTAGGTTTGCCTTTTTGTCTTGTTGACGTTTTGTATGTACCTGAATTCCTAGTCACTTTTGCTATTTGAAACAAAATATTTGTATACTTATATTGAGAACTAAGGGCATAATTTTATATAAAAGAATTGAGAATGATCGCCCACATTAATAAATAAAAAAACGTAATTTTTACTTCGACATTTTGTTCCAACACTCTTTCTCCTCGCCCCTTATGAATCTGCAGTTATTCATCTACCTTTTATTTTGTATTGTACTGCAAAACCAATTGATTTTAGAGAGAAGCTGTATGAAAACTAACTATACACCATGAGCACTTCCCATTACATGCTTACATGAATCAACAATAAGATTCAATGTCTGTTATTGAAGTTGTGCTAATGGAGAGTTCGTTCCTATCTTTTTTCGTGCTAGTGGCTCTAGATACACCTGCATCTACTAGTTAAATGGTTCCACAGACAACTTAGACATGTGTATAGTCTCTTATGAGTTCCGCTTCCCTTGAAATTCTAGCTCGCTTCGCGACTAGTAAGTTGGCTTTCTTAGCTAGTATAACACTGTTTTATTTGAGTTTGAACTTTAACGTGTCAACTGTGAAAGCTAGAAAATTTCCATAAAAGTAAACATTCCGTTATAGCATGTGGCTACAAAAAGAAACATATCTCGTGCAAATATAAACATTATTTAAACGATTAAAATTTTCCACGAACTCTCCCGTTAACACCTTCTTAATTAGTACTTAAAAAACTTGTATTCAAGCACAAAATGTTTCTTCGGTGTTTTCAAAGTTCAGGTCCCAGCTAAGAAAGTTATGAATCTTGTACTTTCTATTAAAAATACAAGTGCAAGGAGGTAAGTGGCTCATACATAAGCTGTGCCGTGTAATGCAGCTTGTCTTGTTCGTGCAAAAACTTGAGCAACAGTTTAGGCTCGCGGCTTTGTTTCTCCTGAGGTTGGCATGTCTGCGAGTCATAAAAGGATGTTACATGCCCACGTTGCGCACGGTGCGGATGGATGCGCGCGCATACACGCACGCGAACACGCGTCAAGGCAGTCACCACTTCCTCTTCATGCACCACATAGAAGGAATGCTGCAGCGTCTCAACATACACTCTAACAGCAAGTACTCGTCATCGTAGTCAGTATCGTAAACAAATGCTATATTATTATAGGTTGTTCGGAATAAAGTAAGCACTAAATTTAACCTTTGGATATATGACTAGCTGTTACTGCATATTATTCAACATTCAATATATTTGCCTTACTGCCTTTATGGCTGGGAGTGAATTACCGAATACAGTTCCATGTATTTTACTACTTAGATACAACAATACTATACTGAAATAAAATCAACTCAAATCGACATATTGTACTTGTATTTTATGTAAATAATAAACATTTTTAATCAAACTGTCAAGATTCATACCGACTGCAAAATTATCTTACACACACAAACATCAAGTGAAGTATCCAGAGGGGTTAGACGTTTCCCGCCGTTGGCCGTTATGCGCGTAAAGATACGAACCGACTGAAAATAGAAATTCAGCAGGTTGAGTGTTTACTTTATCCCGAACCGCCTATAAAAGAGATCGGGGAAATTCGCGGGTTCACTGGTATGTAAGCTAACCTCCAATAATATCCGTGTACTCAGCAGATGGCACTTGCTCATTGGCTACTCGCTGATACAGTGATGCCACACGATAGGTCTGAATTTGGTAGCTTCTTTATCATTGGTTTACGAATCTACGGAGGTGTCAGAGGAGTTAAGGGCCAATCGCGAAAGTGACATTTAAATTAACCTGTAACCAAAACAAAATGCGAATTTTTAAGGTTCATATATATATATATATATATATATATATATATATATATATATATATATATATATAATGACAGGAGCAGAGAGAGAGAGAGAGAAGATTTTTAGGTGCTGTGTATGTAAAGCACACTTCTGAGCTGGCTGCCGACAAAACCTTTCAATTTTTCTGCGGCAAAAAAAATCTGTATTAAATATATGTACATATATTTATATGTATTCATGTAAACCGAATACCGACACTGTTTAAGCGTTTAAACTTTATTTCTGAACACGTTTTAGTCAAACGAAAAATTTTATATTCTCTTCTTTTTGCATAAAGGCAAGTCAAATAGGAAATGTTGCTTTCGGAACTTACTGAAAATAACATTAACTCACAGCAATGAATTTTCGAGAATTTGTAAAAAACATTGTGAAAATAATTTTTAATTTTCATCGTAATTGTCGATTGTTTTATTGCCACATTTCCACGAAATATTACAGTGTTCATTAATTTGTCTTTCTCATATATTTTATTGCTGTGAATTGTCTATTCATAAGAGTTAGTTTTACTGTAAGTAAGTTTCAAGTACGTTGAAGTTTTGACTTTGACGTGTCATGATGAGGAAACTGCAGTACACGACAACAGTTTATTGAATAAAGATATCATGAAATGTTGACCGATGGTCGGTACAAATTCAGGATAATGGATTTATGCTGCCAAGTATACTTAAGCGCGATGTAAGATGAAAGTTAAGAAAGTCAAAGTGACTTCTTCTGTCTGAAGGGGGGGGGGGGGGTAATAAACGTGAAGACTGCGAGAATATCCGTGGCCATAGAAAACGTCCGCCATGTTCTCAGTATGCGTAACTGAAGACTAATGACCACGTGAAAAATAATCCATCTGGTCGTGAAGACTACTTGTCGAATGCCCGGATACAGCGTTAAAAAATTGTAAATTTGCAACACTGATGTATATGAGTGCAAAAAAGTACTGTGAAATGGTTTACCGTGCGTCATTTGTAACGTTTCTAGATTGGCAAGAAACAGTCGAATGTATACTGGTGTTACCATACTTATATATAAGTCATTCGGGATAAAGTGAGCACTAAAAATTTAACCATTTAAAAATATCACTAGCCGTTACTGCATATAATTCTACATAATTATAGTTGACTTACTGCTTGTTTGGTTGGCAGCGAACGCACGCAATATAGTTCCGTGTATTTTTCTATTTAAATACAACCATACTGAAACAAAAGCAACGGAAATCGACATTATTGTATTTTATATGAGTAATAAACTTTTTAAATCAAAATGTATATACTCCTACAGACTTCACAATTTATCATCTGACACGCGTAAACATAAAGTGAAGTGTCCACAGAGGTTAGACATTTCACGTCGTTAGCCATTTCGCGCGAAGAGATACGAATTGGCTGAAAATAGAACTTAGACAGAGCTTTTTTGAGTGCTCACTTAATTTCGAACCGCCTACAGTAAAAGCGCTCAACATTCACCATAATATCTCCTTCAAGTATGGTAAGTGGCCCACATTATGTATGGCAGTGACGACTCGAAGATTGTTGGCACGAAGGGCACAAGTTGCCGAGAACTGTACACTCCTGTGAACGGGCGGCCGTATATCAATGACTAGAGCCCACGATTTTTGGTGAAAAAAATTCTGCAACAGTCTGTTTAAATGCCTTACGTGCACATCTGCAGCTCTGTTTCATGTATATTGGCTTAGTGTAGGCGTGGCTCATTTAACTGTGCCAACAAGAACAAGGTTACTGCGACACCACACGTATGTGATTTGCGGGGGGAACCCTAGACGCTAAGAGTTAAAAACAGCCAATCACTGACAGTGAAGCAGAGCTGCGTATGAATACATAAGTAGAGATGATGGTTGGTATATCGCGAAAATGTTTTGTGCCAAGATAGCCTTGAAAACACTGACACAACGTAGCTGTCTGCAGACATCAAATATTACAATATCGGGATTCTTATTGGCTCAGTCAAATAGGGCAACAGCTCCACGTACAAGCTAAAGCCAGTAATCTTCTGGTAAGCTGGACGTGTATTGAAATCCATCAAACAGTCTACTTTTCCCGCGATAAACCATCATCTCTACACATAAGGTATTGAAACAAATTGTTGCCTAATTATTTTCACAAAAAATCGTTAGCTCTACCAATGACCATTAAATATCTACTGGCTACTTACTGTGTTGTGAGCAGTCAGTAATACGCGGCACCTACATACCAGCGTGTCAGTGGCTGTAGTGTCAATTAGCGCACAATACTGCACAGTTCTCTCTACAACCTTTGCCCTCCCTGGCAACAACCTACGAGCCGCCACAGGTGTGCAAACTTTTAATACTGTTCAAAAAATGTTTAGTCAGGGTTGCACGCAGTGGGTATGGATGTCAACAAGCTCATGTCCCCAAGGCCTCAGAAATGTTTGAACTTACACTAGATAGAGTAGTGAAATGAGGTCCAGACCCCACCCCCTTGTGCCTCACGGTAACGCCTTAAATAGCACCACTTTGCAGGTTAAATTCCAAACTTGCTTAGGGAAGATCCCCCGGACTCCCTCCACCCCTTTTTGTGGTGGGATCTGTGTTACTTTAGTATAGGCCTATTACCAAATTCGGGATTACTTGAATGTCAAATGTAACGCAACCTAACAATAAAGTATACAAAACCAAGATATAAACTTTATGGAACTGACCCATTTATGTCGGGCCGCTTCCGAAATAAAAATTTTTGTGTGCGGCTCTGTTTACAGTATATCATCGATGTTTTTCATGATAGCTGAGATTGCATGACAAAAACAAGAGTCATTTGTTGGCCGTACTGGTCCTATATTTTCTAAATAATCAATAGCCTATGATGGACATATAGGTTCAAATTAAATTCCATTCTATACACGGAACTCCACACATAAGTGCACTGTTAAGCAGCACAAATACGCATAACAAAACCTGAAATGTTAAGCTTTCACCATCATCTAACAATTTTTTTAACCAACATTTAAAGTAAAGTACATCACGCTTTGGGCACAACTTCGCAGTACACACTCGATATATAGGTTCAATGAAAATCATTCCATTAGTCAGTAATTTTTTTTCTGTGTATTACTGCGGAACTACTGGAGAGAAAGTTTTATGAAGTTAGCTGTCCATAAAAATGGATAACGTCGCTGAAGAGAGAAAAAACCCCTTTCATTAACTTTCACATCTGAGAAAAGGAATGTAGGTACAGCATAAGTTTCTTTGAACGATGCTCTAGAGGAAATAACTGAATTCAAAAAAGGAACTTGTGAAAATGAAAGGCGGAGCATCGATAAAATTGCAGATCGATAAGGAAAACATCGGAAATCCTGAAATTACGTAATAAAGTTACTGTAGAACCAAAAAAAAATTGTGTATACATTACTTCGGCAGTTAGAAATTTATTCGACGACTGCTCTGAGCATATTAATGATATCTGCTTAGGAATATCATTCAATGAACGTGTCAAGTGTGTATGCCCATTTCTGGCAATCTCTGCTCTTAACGCTTATTTTTCTTGCTGTCGGAAATGACGAAAATGTTACGTTTTGTTGTCCACTTTAGATACGAACACATTGGTAAAGAATCTAAAAATAGAAAAATAAAAATGAAAGCACACACAGCACAAATTTATAGGGCCACTATTAAATGTCTTACAGAGACTATCTATTGGTGCGAAGACTGCTTAACAGTTCAGTTACTTGCGCGTAGAGGCTACACTATAAATGGTTATTTGAAAATTTGCCACACCTATATATAACGGTAAAGCTGTTTCCCATGCATCAGTGGTATTGTTCCTTCACATTTCAGGAGACAAGTCATATGTATGCTGATATGACCAGACTTGTAACTTACGATACTCAACATTTGCTCTAGTTTCAAGCTTATAGATCATTGTCTGTAAACTGTTCTGAGTGAATGAGTGAGAGATTTTGGTCAGCGCTCAACATCGAGGTCTTCAACGCTGGTGAAAGATGACATGAGGTGAGTGTGAAGCAGAGTCGGAATGTAAGGGCAAGGGAAATGGGAGAGCCCCGAGAAAACCCGCCTACCAGCGGCATCGTACGGCACGATTACCACATGCGAACGTTAAATGTGTCGAACATAAACTACCCTTTCTCTGAAGGAACTTAAGAGGGAATATATGTTGGTGAGTGTTTCAGGTGATGCATAGTTTGTGTCTGGGCTACGAATTACGTGTAAACGGGAATACAACATTTTCGAGCAACTTGTAGACATGCATTGTCAATGCTGGGTGATATAACACGGAAAGGTATCGACAAATTATACCAGATACAAGCTCGCTCCGTCTCGTTGCTGCCGTGTTAGAAATTTAACAATTATATACTTGCTGTTAGATTTTTAGGTTATCGTCCCTAAAGTGTTTAAATTAATTTTACTCTTGGCTTTATCTCTTCGTTTTTTTTTTTCTGTGATATATATGCTTATCGGGGAGTGCTGCGCAGCAATGTGCTCTTCTTCGACTAATTAATTGTTAACTTGCAATTAATAAAGACAGTCGTTAAAAATTATTGTTATTTCAGAAAGTCACGTTAAAATTAGCACTTTTAGTAGTATGGAAACGTAATCTGAATTAGTACGCTAAAAAGTTTACTAACTTGGTATTTTAGTGTTAAGTTAAATGTATGTAGAAAACTTGCTAACTATAAAAGACTCGACAGAGCTCGGGACGGTCTATACTAAACTAGCAGTCCCCCACGGCTTTGCTCGCGAGTGTTATTCCTAACAGGTAATATTTACATTAAGTTAGTTGAAAAAACATCTTTGTACTCCAGATTGGTACTTCAGTCATAAAGTGTTAGAATGACAAACCTGCAAGTTGAACTAACTATCCAGCAGAATAAGTAGCTACAGCTGTCTACGCGAAGAGCAGTCTTAAGTTTGTCCCTGTCACTAACAACGACTTCACCTGGGCCATATTTCTAGCACCGCAAAGTTGACGTTGTAGGGTAGTTATAGACTCTAAAACGTAAGATGTTAACCGAATGAAAAACGTCTGATTTATCCTGTGCATAACCATTGGTGACGGTGGCCTCTTTTACATATTTTCAAAATATACACATTTAAAGTTTAATGGCGTTTGAAAGTTTTGGTGGAAAAAGGTTTCGCGGAAACGTATTTGGTGCCCCAACCTTGGGATTACTGAGATAATATATTATATGAGCTGGTGTTGTCGAGGGACCTAAGTGGAAAGTGAGCTGCATAATCCATTTTACCCCTTTTAAACGACTACATGCAATTTGCACTAATTGGATCTGATTTGCAGTTTTTGTGTGTCAGAATTGAAAGTTCGCACGCAGCTTTAACGGAATTCGAGCCCAGAACCTCCCGGAATGTAGACCTGAGATACAAACAACTGCGATACGTACCGTCGAATTAATTCATTAAAAACAAATTTAACTTAAAAATAAAATATTCATGTCCTTGGCTCGTAGATATGGTACAATACCACGTCTCGATATGTTTATGTAGCGTGAACTCTTGTATAATTTATTTCTCTCTGGTCGTATTTGCTTTTCGGATCGTCTGCCTTGATAGTTCACAAACTTAGTTTAGTTCTTAACAATCAAGTTATCTCGTAAAGTATAAAAAAAAACTTACATATAATATTTTTAATACTTAAGTAAGCATCACTCTGACGCGAACAAGACCTAAATACCTCTACTGGTTAGATAGATATTATCGGTTGATGGAAAACAAATTTTGCGCTTTTTCACCCTTTTGGGGCTCAAATTTCGAAATACTTTAATTTCACATCCTATACATTTGTATAAGTATCCAATTGAAGTGCACATTACGACGGTAGCCCGTTCAGTCGAACAAAAATCAATCATATATTTTAAAAAAACGCATATAACCCTGCGCAGTACTGAGAGTTCGAATTTCGAAAAATCTTAAAACCGATTTGCGAATATTTTTGTAGTCATGATTCTGAAACAAAAATTAACTGTATGTCTTAACAGGTTCGATAGATATCGCGGATTTATCTTAAGCACATTACAGGTCTTTTCACCTACTAAGAGACAGAATTTCGAAATACCCTTAAATCACATCTTAAACTACTTTACCAGTGTCTCTTGAACGTGAAAAACACGACGATATCCCTCTGGGTTCAAGATATATCGACGATTAATTGAAAACACTTTTCACCACTTTTCACCTCATTTCACCTCTTTAGTTGGCGAATTTCGAAAATTCCAGAAATTTCTTTTCAGGTATTTGAGTAAGCATCAATCTTAAACAAACAAAAATCACGTCGCTATACAAAAATCAATGGTATGTATATATATAACGAAATTGTGAATCGAAAAAGCATTTTACCCTTTTTTAAACCTCTTTAGGGCCGAATTCGGAAAATATGTTTTATTGGTACTTGGGATATTTACAAAAGCACCAATTTGAAGTAGAGGGCACTTCGATATCTCGATTGGTCCGATAGATATGGAGGGATAATCGAAAAAAACATTTCATGTATTTTCACCCCCTTAATCAAAGAATTTCGAATCGTCTTGAAGTTCTGTCATAGACATTTGTATACGTAACCAATTTAAGTGAAAATCACCTCGATAGTCAACTGTGTTTCAAAGATATAGACGATTCATTAAAAAAACATTTTGCCCCTTTTTATTGCTTACGGGTCGAATTTTAAAAAACATAAAACTGCTTTTTGGGTTATTTACGTAAGCTACATTTTGAAGTGAATACCAACTCATTTTCCCGACGTATTGGATAGATATCGATTGTTAATCGGAAACACATTTAAGGTCTTTTCACCTCCTTAAATGTTGAATTTCGAAAAATCCTAAAATTGGCTAATAATATGCATTTTTATGAGTGTCCTATTAAAATAAAATCGCGATTATAGACCGTCGGATACGAGCTCTATCTACGTTCCTTCGGAAATACATTTCACTCTTTTTCACACCCTTAACTATCGAATTTCGAAAAATTCATTCTTAGTGGGTGCCTAAGGGCAAGGGGAAGCGTCCCTCAAAATTGCATGGTTCTAGGTCCAGCGGTTTGGGCTGTGCGTTGATGAGTGAGTAAGTGTGACAGGACACTTAATTTTATATATAAAGACTAGCAGTCCCCCGCGGCTTTGCCAGGGTGTATTATTCGTAACTGATAATATTTACTTTAATTTAAAAACCTCTTCGTACACAAAATTGGTACTTCAGTCATCAAGTGTTAGAATGTCCAAGTGGCTTGTTGAACTAATTCTGCAACAGGATAAGTAGCTATAGCTGTCCACGCGGAAAGCAGTTTTGAGTTTGTCCCTGCCACTAACAGCGACATCGCCTGGACCGTATTTATAGATCTACCAATTTGGCGTTGTGGGGTAACTACAGACACCTAAGGTAAGAGTTTATCGAATGAGAAACATCAGTTTACCCTGTGCACAACCATTGGTGACGGTGTCCTCAATTATATATTTTCAAAATATTCACTTTAACTTTATTGCCATAACAAAATTTCAGTGGGTAAACGTTTCGCGGAAACGTATTTGGTGGCCAAACTTGAGATTAGTGAGATGATATGTCTTCGGTTTACTGCCAAAAGTGACCCCAAGTCAAAATGAAATAAAATTATAAAAAGGCTAGGAATATGTATATGTTGTTCACGGACAATTGCCCAAGTTTAAAGTATATTCGTCGTTTCGTACTGTTGTGTCACAGTATAGTAACTTACCACATTTTTGTTAATATCTACAATTTAATAGTGTTTTTAAACAAAAAAGCATTTATGACTTAATCTCTTTTGGCAGTATACCCACGATATGTCAGCTGATGTTGTAGAGAAATCAAAGTGGAAAGCGAACTACAATTTTATCCCTTTTAAAAGACTACATGTAAATTGCACTAATTCGATCTACCTTGTGGTTTTCGAGTGTCAGAATTGAACGTTCGCACGCGGCTTTTAACGTAATTCGAGCCCAGAACCTACCGGAATTTAGACCTGAGTAACAAACAACTGCGTCACATAACACTGAAATCATTCATGAAAATAAATTTTTATTAAAAATAAATAAAATATTTGTGTCCTGGGCTTATAGAGGTTGTACAACACCGCGTCTCGATAGGTCACTGTACAGTGAAACTTCTGCATAGGTTATATATAAAATTAAGTGTCCTGACACACTCACTCACTCACTCATCAACCCACAGCCCAAACCGCTGGACCTAGAACCATGACATTTTGAAGGAAGCTTTCCTTGCCCAATAGGCACCCAATAAGAAAGGATTTTTCGAAATTCGATACTTAAGGGGGTGAAAAGGAGTGAAATGTGTTTTAAAAGACTCCTTGATATCTCATTAACCGGGAATGCTATCTTAAATATTTAGCTTCATAATATTTCCCAAAGAAATGCATATTGGCATTTTTTCGATTTTGCGAAATTCCAAAATTAAGGGGTTGAAAAGCCGTGAAATGCGTTTTTCATTAATCCGTGATTTCTTCTAAACCATTTCAGATAGTAAGGTGGTTTTTTTAAAATGATACTTAAGTAAATATCTAAAAAGTATTTTCACAATTTTTTAAATTCGTCCTTGAAAGCTCTTAAAAAATAAAACGTGTTTTTTAATTAATCCCACTTTTCTCCTAAACCAGTGGAAATATTGAAATGATTTTTGCTTTAAAATAAATCTTACGTAAATGTAAAAAAAAAAAAAAGTAATTTCAGGATTTTTCGAAATTCGTCCTTGAAAGCTGTTAAAAAAATAAAACGTAATTTCAAATAATCATCTGTACCGCTTATACTCGTTGAGATATTCGAGATGATTTTTTGATAGGAATGAAGTTTATGTAGATATCTACAAATCAAATTCAGGTTTTCATGAAATTCTAAAATTAAGTAGGTGAAAAGCAGTAAAATGTTACAGTCTCCCAAAAAAAGAGAATGATCGCGGAGAAATAATTCAACAGTCGTTTCTTTTTGCCAACCTACTCATAAATAAAACCTCTTTGGACTGTAACCACTACATACGAAAGAATTATCACGACATGCCTTTAACATTCACTCAGGTATTGTATAAAGTTTGTCGTGGGGAAGGGGTGGGGTCACGGGTTCGTATCCCGTGCAAGACTTTGCGATCGCAGTACTATGATATACGAGCATATTGCGCGCGCTCTTTACACTGAGCTAAGACAGTTAATTATAGGTCACTGTTATTGAGTACGCTAGCTGTTAAATACCTTCATCACATATTTTATCCAGAGTTAATGTTTACATTGCATAATTTCACGCTGGCAACGCCGCAGTCGGCCGGCTAGTTCTTAATAATCACGTTATCTTATAAAGTAAAAAAAAATACATATTTTATTTTTAAATACTTACGTAAGCATCACTCTAACGCGAACAACACCTCAAAATCGCTACTGGTTAGATAGATATCGTGGGTTGATAGAAAACAAATTTTGTGCTTTTTCACCCTTTTGGGTGTCAAATTTCGAAATATTTTTAATCCACATCTTAGACATTTGTACAAGTATCCAATTGAAGTGTAAATCACATTGTTAGCCCGTTCAGTCGAATCAAAATCGATCATTCATTAAAAAAACATATCACCCCTGCACAGTACTAAGAAATCGAATTTCGAAAATTCTTAAAAACAGTTTTGCGATCATTTCTGTAATCATCATTATGAAGCAAAAATTAATTGTATATCTCGACGGGTTCGATAGATATATATGATTTATCTAAAACATATTCAAGGTCTTTTCACCACCTAAGACAGTAAATTTCGAAAAACCTTTGAATCACGTTTTAGAATACTTTATTGGCGTCTCGTGGACGTGAAAAACACAACATTAGTTCAAGATGTATCGACGATTAATTGAAAACACTTTTCACCACTTTCCACCCCTTTTCACCTCCTTAGGTGGCGAATTTCGAAAATTCCTGACATTAGTTGTTAGGTATTTGCATAAGCATCAATCCTAAACAAAAATCACGTCGCTGTACAAAAATCTGTGGGATCGATATATATCGATTGTGAATCGAAAACACATTTTACCACTTTTTTAACCGGTTTAGGGCCGAATTCGGAAAATACATTTTAATTGTGCTTGGGATATCTACAGAAGCATCAATTTAAACCAAAGTGCACTTCGATATCTCGAGTTGTTCGATAGAAATAGACGAATAATCGAAAACATATTTCCCATATTTTCACCCCCTTAATTAAATAATTTCGAAACGTCTTGGAGTTCTATCATAGACATTTGTATACGTAACCAATTAAAGTAAAATTCACGACGATAGCCAATTGCGTTTCAAAGATATAGACGATTCATTATAAACACATTTTGCCCCATTTTACCGCTTGTGGGTCGAATTTAAAAAAAAACCTAAAACTGCTTTTTGGGTATTTACGTGAGCAACATTTTGAAGTGAACACCAACCCTCTATCACGAAGGATTCGATATATATATTAGTTAATCGGAAACACGTTTAAGGTCTTTTCACCCCCTTAAATGTTTAAGTTCGAAAAATCCTTAAATTGGCTAATATGCATTTTTATGTGCGTTTTATTAAATTAAAAATCACGATGATTGGCCGTCGGGTTCGAGCTGTATCGACGTTTCTTCGGAAATACATGTCACCCTTTTTCACCCCGTTAGAGGTCGAATTTCGAAAAATCCTTCCTTAGTGCTCGCCTACGAGCAGAAGGGAACCCACACAAAAAATTTCACGATTCAAGGTTCAGTGGTTTTGGCTGCAGTTTGATACGTCAGTCAGTCAGTGTTCATTTTTATGTAGAGAGATTACGCATTGCCATTTTGGAACCCTGCCGTAACTTCCTGGTGGCATTCGGTCGTAAACTGCGTGGTATATATGAAAAGTAAAAAGAGATGCGTAAAGAACCGGTTCGTTTTGCAAGCTTGACAAGTAGTGAAGGAACACAGACAGCCCTTAACGACGACGTTTTACTGATCGTGTCTCGTCGAGTGGACGTAAGTCATTTTCAGGTGAGTGCCACGCCAGACAATTCCGTAACATTTACAACGAGTACAGTGCAGCGTTACAGGTCTATATTCTACTTACTGCATGTGACATGCAGGAGCTAAACATATACGGGACTGCTACCAACAGCTTCGGACAGCCGATAAACGATGTAGTTCAAAAGTATCAAATAAGCTTCCACGTCATTCCACGTCTTTGTTACTAAATATTCTGTGGTACCATTGGGTACAATATCACTTACCTTGTAACAAGACTATTCTACTATCCGTGCGCCAGCTCAGTGCCCCTGGAGGGTATGCGGATTTCATCCGTAAAGATATAAATAATACGAGGCCGATAGCATGTCGACGCATATCGGCAAATGAACGTCGTAAGTTAGGGCGTGTTTTGGTGTTTGCTACTGTGTTACGGTGGCGTACATGACACACACACGCCAGGGACTCAGAGCTGGCGCGCGGACAGTGTCAGTTCCACAAACAACTCACGATATGTGTATAAAGTTAATCACTAGAGCCACGAGTTTGTTGCGAACCGATTTTTGCATTATGTTGTTTCAAAGCTTTACGTGCTCATCAGCAGCTAAGCTTCGTGGTTATTTGTAGCGTGTACTTTTGAAGAGGTGTCACTTATTTGACTGAGCCAATCAGAACAAGGTTACTGAGACACCACATGTCCGTGATTAGCGGGTAAAACCCCAAGACGCTGAGAGTTAAAAACAACCAATCACTGACCATGAAGTAAAGCTGAAGATCTGCTCGTAAGGTACTGAAACAAACTGGTGTAGAAACCTTTTCAATAAAAAATAGTGGTCCCTAAGAATAATGTTACAGTGACAACATGCGTCTGTGACTTGTCAGTAGACCCCTAAGACAAGAGATAGTTAAAACAGCCGATCAGTGGCTCGAAGAAGACCTGCTGATAAGGCTGTGAAATCAAATATGCCAAAAACATTTTTCGCCACAAATCCGTGACTATTCATCGCTAAACACCTCTTTGCCTAGGAACACTCCAAGCTTCGCTATTTCTTTAAAGGTACAGAATTTTATCAAAAATAATTCGATCATAGAGCTAATTGTAGTAACAGTAGAAGTAGTAAAACTAATGTAATTAATGCGTATACGTGGGTGCATGGCAGAGGTGTGGGATCCGTAGGTTCCACAGTTCACAAGTGGATAACTGGAAGTAATGTTCCTAAATGTAGCAGGTACAAAATACAGTGACAAGTAAACGGGAGTTCCCCGAGGAAAATTTCCAGTAAACTGCAACGGCCGCCACGTTTCCTACGTCTTGTGGTCCTTCCTCGAATAGAACAAAGATCGCTGAGACTGGGAAAGTGTGGCGTAGGCTATCTTCATTAAGGGCAAGATATGATGAGGCTAGAATTGAATGTGAGGTGGCTTATACAAGAGAGGAAAATGGAAGCTCGTGGCATGGTGCTATGAGTGAAATAGCTAGTGAGAAACGGTTTTTTTTGTAACTGCCTTTGATTAAAGTGGACGTGGAAAGGGATAGGGTTGTTGCAAATTTTTTTAGCACGATTCCACAGTCCTCAACACAGGTTGATGCATTACGAACTACGACCACACACAAGGCTTACTCCTCACATTGTTTGGAGCAAAAGTATATCATGTACACCTAGGTTCTTGGTTAAATGAAAATCGGCAATTGTACTGCCACTCTAGATTACCAACGGTGCACATTTCATATAAGATGGCATAAGAAAATCTCCAAAAGGCTGGACTGGTACGGTTTATCTGCGACTGCTGATGATCGAATGCGAACCATACGAGCTGATAAAACATCACTTATTTACTTCTGCAATTGTTATTAACTTATTCTTTATTTTCAAGTGTTTCAAATTACTCTGAAAATACTGGGAATATGTGTCCTGTGAGTGACAGTAACTCCTTGTAAAAAAATTCAGTGTATTAGATCACGAAAATGTTTTTTCGTTTGATGCTGCCCCAGTCAACAGTTTTACTCTAAGACGAAATGTTTCGAGCTTCCCAACTTATTTCTAGCACGATTGTTTGACTCAGTACTCCGTATTGTGTCTATTAAAATGCTTTCAAATATCATTGTTAAAAGATTAAATCTGTATCGTATCAGATGGCAAAACTTTTAAGTTTTTATTAATAACGCATGTCTAGTTTACCTATTAATAGCATGGTCTTTCATTATTTCAAACAAGTGCAAATAACTCAAATATTTTTTAACCAAATGCTTTGAATAAAATTGAGTCTGTTTACAGTCATACGATACACAATTTTACCAGAGCGTTTTTTTAAATAATGCACAGCTTGTTAGCAAAAATTATTTTGCTTAATTTTGGCTTAGTTTCACAACGAAATATGTGATATTTCAGAGGCAAAATTCTAAAAATCCGTTTGGTGTGTTGCAACAGAAAAGTTCAGATACAAACAACGATATATAAGTGTTTAAACTGTAAGAATGTATTTTTGTTATATGTATTAATTTGCGTTAAGAAAATATTTTCGAAACCACTGCAAAACTAAAGAGCGAGGCCTTAACAATCGCTAATTATTTGCACCGGTTCAGCGCAGCTTAGGCGCAGAGCATAAGTATCTTGAAACATGTCTTCATTTGTCCCTGAAGTCGCAGATGGAATTATCTGCACCAGAAGCAAACGGGCGTGGCCTGATTCGGAGTGGCAATTTCGTCCCCTTTCACTCCAATCTACTAGAACCAATCTGCGTGTGCGTGTTTAATTCTAGGCGCAACACAACATGTGCAAATTTTGCGCTGCGCCCATATGATACCGATATATAATCAGCACTCAGGTTAAGTCGGGCAGCTTGGAAAGCAGACTATTAAGGCAGGTAGGTCCCTTCCTTCATGAAGAAGTCATACATGTGGCTGGAAAACTTGTGCTGGGATGAAAGACAGCAGATTTTTGCTCTCAGGTGCTGCCATCTTGACTGTACATTGATAGCTACTCAGCAGGAAGGCTTTTAGATAATACGCTAGCGACAATTACGAAGCCGTGCATGTGACTGGTTCGACCGCTTTACCTTGTACGTGAGCAATTTTTTTTTCCTTAAGTTGTTTTTGAAAGTACACTACAGGTAAGGTTATTGGACTATGCGTCTCGTCGACAGTATAGATCATTAATGACAGTCACACACAACTCGACACAATGTCAGAAACTAAGAGAAGAATCGCACATGTAATTTATAAAAAAAAAATGAAAGAAAGAAAACATCCCATCATTCGTCCAGAGCGATTTCCGGAAACCATAGGAAACCAAAATCAGGATGGTTGGAGCAAGGAATCGAACTCAGGTACTCATATGTAATGTGGTACTGATAGAATGGGATTACTCACGAACTGATTTTATTACTTGCAAACCAGTGATTGTTGTTTTTAATTTTTATAAGTTAATCACGATAAAATTCTCGCTATGCCGCAAAAAGCAAAATTTGATATAGTGCTCTCTAGTTTCTACTTATTTAGCTATATTAATTTTTTACGCCTAAACGAGAGCAGATATCAAAAATCAGTTTGGCAGATTTCTTTAAAATCGTCTTCTCCTTGTTGTCTGATTTTTTCAAGGCAGTAAATACTATGGTTTTAGCTTAGTTATTATTATATACAATTATATATAATTAACGAAATTGTGGTTAGTTGGCTTTTCAGTCCAAACCGTATAATTGCTTGCTTTGAAAAAATTTGCTATCACGCAAAAACCATTTTAAACAAAACAACCAGACATATTTTTATATCTGCTCTCGTTTAAGTTTAAAAAAATAATGATCGCAAGAACAGTAGACTCTAAAGAGCACGGTCTTAAGCCATAACAGATTACGAGAATGTGACATCCAACTTTTATATAGGCATATACGTACAGAAATTACGATTAGTTTTCTGAGTTGATCATGTTATGTAAGCTTAATAATAAATTGTTTGGCAAGTAAAATTACAACTTTTAATAAACAACTGATTTTTTTATTTGCAATTATTACATTTAAGCCTATAGCACGTTATTGATAAAAAAAAAACATTTGTTACATAAGTATTTTATTCTGTTTGTGTGAATTTTTTGTTAACTTTCAGACTTATCGTGGAAATTTTCGTTGACATCGTGCATATGAACTACAGTGTGAAAGCCCATACAGTTTGTGAGGCCAACGGTCATGGCAATTATTCTGTGGTTTAAATCGGAACTTATTATTTTTTCATGGATGTTTTACTTCCGTTGAGTGTGTTCTACAACTTTAAATAGTGTTAAAAATGTTTAACGCGAAATATTTTTTAACATTTGTTTTTAAATAAATTTAACCACGCATAGTTGCATCTCTAAACGCAGAAAAAATTAAAACTAGATATAAGAAATCATTTTTTTCTCTTGTTTACATTTATTCATGGCAACATTTATAAAGTCATAAAACTGGACTTTTACAACAAATATAAAATATTGGAGATTGCGTACCGAACTTCAGGGTAAAATACTATTATTTTGCAAACGTTCAGAGAGAAGTCCTCGCAAGTAAATTACGCAGATGATGTCATTGAAATGTATGTTAAACTACTCCTTAGAATTTATAGCTAAGGCAAGCAGTTGTATCATGTTATTGTAATGATTAATAGTGGACCTATCATTTGTAAAATATTTTGTAAATACATACGCTTACAAACCACTGTAATTGGGTATTAGTTGGATATTAGTGTAAATAATTAATTTACAATATATATTTCCCAACCCTATGGAACATACGCAAAATTTTTCTGTAGCTTTATAATCTTGGCAGCCTAAATAGAGTTAAATAATATTTAATCTTCAAGAATCGGCTGAGGTTTTTAACGTAATATAATAACGTTCAGCCATTCATACTACAACAATTGACATTTCACAAGTGTCACACTAAAGCCGCTAAGGAAAACAGTCATTATCACTTGCTACTGTTAACAACTTGTGCCAACTAACTGTCGCATGCTACGTAGGAATGATTCAGTAATAAACACGTGCTTTGACCTACAACGAATTCAACCTGTGCCCTAAACTAACATTCCAGAAGCATATACTTTGTTCACACTGTACAGAAAAAAACCCATACTGTTGTACAATAGGGATACTTCCGGACCTATAGTTTTATTTTATCTCACTGAATTTTTGTTCTGTTTGTATGGTTTTGGAGTGAGTGAACGAAAGATTTCGGTCAACGCTTAGCACCGAGCTCTTCAGCGCTGGTGAGGGGTAATAAGAGGTGAGTGTGGAGCATCGCTGGAATGAAGGGCGGAGGAAACGGGAGACCCCCGAGAAAACCCGCCGACCAACGACATCGTCCGGCACGGGGACCTACCCCGTAGGGAATCGAACCCGGATCGCCTTGGTGGGAGGCGAATGGTCAGACCATTCGACCAACTTAGTCCCAGGTGCTTAGGAAAACATCAAAAATATAAAGCAGGGAATAGTACTATGCAACTTGCAACAAAGTCGAAGTTGTGAATGTTCTTGGCAAGTATTGTCAATAATATGACGGCTAGTCACTAAGAGCATGTTTACGGGTCTGGATTCCATCTCTAAGCTAAAATGTATTAAATTGAGAATAGGGTGGGAAACTAGTGTCAAAGATTACATATGCATATTTGTGGACGATAGTGAGCAAAACCACAAAAACCCACTACTCGAAAGGGGAGAAAAAAGCCTACTGATGTGTATCAGAATATCATCCTGGCACATCTTCTACTACAGCATTTATTTCAGCCGAAAAGAGAGACTGCGTTCCGAAACTCTTGAAAGCAGTTTCGGGGATTGGCATATTTTCTCATATAATCTACGAAGTGAACATCAAGTAAACATTTCTGGTACATCAGGCTATTATTGATGGGTAGCCACCAACAAGGCCAGCTATATGCATTTTTCGGTGTATTTCGAAGTCTTAGGATAGCGCCGCCTCCTTTTTTAACAATTTTTGTTACTTGTTATTTAGGCAAACTAAAAAAAAAAGTCCTACACTCTTTTACATTATGGTGAGTGGAGTAACACATGATTGCGTCATTCCACGTGATCACGTGAAATTGAACGTGTTATGGCGATCGTTAACAGTAGACTACTGTACTTTGCAACCAGTAACCTGCATCTTCCTCGAAGACAGACTTTGTGTATTTTGCTGATATCGCGTAATGAGGGACATCATAGCCACTAGCAATTAAGCGGAGTAGATGTTAATCACTGTGGAAATAGAGTACTGTAATTAGTATTATTACGAACAGCAGCCGGCCAAGCACATGAGCCCCGCACACTTCTGCATCTTTCAGTTCGCACGCCATTCCTCCGAGTTAAGTGGCGACATCGGGCTTGAATTCTAAATGGCCAAGGTTATATTCCCAGTCCGGACATTTTGATTTTCTGTTTTCCGTGATATTCAAGCGTATGCTGTTATGGTTCCTCGTTATAGGCCATGACCGAGTCCTCCCCTTTTCTAATGACTTCGCTGCTGACGAGTCGTTTAGTTCTATAGTCTACCCCACGAGCGAATGCCATTTTTTCACAGTTGGTAAAGGTAACAATTTCAGAAATTAAATCAAATGCTCGAATGACGGTAAGACGATGTTGGCGGGCAAGCTCCAAGAAATCAAACCGCAATCAGTAATCGAACACAGAAAATTAACCCAGCATAACTGCCAGAAAAGTGTGTTTGTTCATGGAATAAACTATATTTACCGACACTTCGCATTCTTCGCCTCATGGGCCGGGTACTGATCTCCGCCCGAATCAGCCAAGGCAGCGGATAAATGCGAGGTCACTTGTAGCGTTACCTAACAGCTTGTGCAGGACAGAGAAAAGGCCCATCTTCGGAATCCTCTGAATAAACCTACTTTGTCGACGTCACTTGCAGCGCTAAGAACCATCTGGGTGAGGTCGCGGTGACAGTAACGGCCACTTAGTTCGGGCTCTCCACTGAAACTTGCAAAGGATCGTCGGGGATTGTCATGCATTTGATCGAACTCAAGGATTCATAAATGCAAGAAAAGCCGGAAGTTACAGTTGATCACTGCGGCCGATGTTAGGGGATCGACGAGGAGGGCAGCGCAGCGATCAACAAGGGGCAACAATGAATTAGCAAGAACAGTGTGACAGCGGTAGTGCTGGAGTGAGAGCGCATAAGTAGAAGGAAATAGCCGATCCGGGCACAGCGGCTGGCGACTGTGGTTGTGTGGTTGTCTTTGACCTTTGACCCCGTGACCTTGACCTTTGACCCCTGTAACCCGACACCCCGACGCCATCTTGTTTCCGGCCGACATCTTGTTTCCGGCTGCCATCTTGAATGACGTCAATTTCAAAAAATTAGAAGAAAATTAAAAAATTAAAAAAAAAATTAAAAATTAAAAAAAAAAGTTGAAAAATTCTGCCATCTTGTATTCCATCGCCATCTTAGAGGTTTCCTCCGAGTCTTCCAAAATTTTTTTGATTTCGCATTCCATCCTAACCCACATGCATTTAATAAAATTTTTTATAGAAAAACTATTTAACAAAATTCTTTTTAGTAAAGTCTTTTTAATAAAAAAACTATTTAATAAAAAATGTTTTATATAAAATAATTTTATATAACAATTATTTAGTTAAAAAAATACTTCGGGTATACTCGGCCAAGCTTGTTAACCTTCGGCAATCTTCGGCCATGCTCGGCAACCCTCGGCTCGACCTTGAAGTTATTGCTAATGCCGCCATCTTAGAGCAATCGATTATTTAATTCAAGTGTTGTATTTTATGTAAGGTTCACATGCTATGCAGTATATGTGTATACATAACCCCTAATATTTTTAATAACTAAAAATGTAAAATCATTCTAAATTATTTATTATTTAACAATACCCGATCAATTACCGATCAATTCTAACAATTAATAATTTTCGATTCAACCGATCAATTATCCTACATTCTCGAATCTATACCCGATCGATTTAACCGATAAATTCAGTAATTAATTATGACACTTACTTGCACATCTCCCAGACATGATGGACAGTATCCGACCTCTTCGGCATCCAGCAGGGAACTGACTATAGTTTTGTATAACCATGCAGTTATCTGCAGTACCTTCCCCTCTCCCCTCCTTTCCCCTCTTCGCCACCATTATGGCTGCACCTGTCAGAACTTGTCCCAGCTTCTCTTCCTGCATCACATGACCTTGAACGGTCATTGCACTTTCCCCTCCTTTCCCCTCCACCATCACCAGAGCTGCTGCACCTGTCAGAACCTGTCCCAGCTCACTTCCCCCTCCTTTCCCCTCTTCTCCACCCTCACTGCTGCACCTGTCAGAACTTATCCCAGCTTCTCTTCCTGCATCACATGACCTTGAACGGTCTTTGCACTTTCCCCTCCTTTCCCCTCCACCATCACCAGAGCTGCTGCACCTGTCAGAACCTGTCCCAGCTCACTTCCCCCTCCTTTCCCCTCTTCTCCACCATCACTGCTGCACCTGTCAGAACTTGTCCCAGCTTCTCTTCCTGCATCACATGACCTTGAATGGTCATT
>PNEQ01030315.1:0-54437 GCA_003012365.1 Medauroidea extradentata | reverse complement strand
GTAGCTGGGGTTCCTCACACTGCTTACTGCACTCCCACCTCAGCCATGGTTGGCCCCGTGGAGACGAGGCTGACTGTGTGTGATTATATGTGCGTCAGGCGCGGTGGCCTACATAGGGCCGTTTACGGACACATACCGCGCGCAGCTGGTGGACGGGTGGCGGGAGCAGATGGCGGTAGCTGGGGTTCCTCACACTGCTGACTGCACTCCCACCTCAGCCATGGCCGACCCTGTGGAGACGAGGCGTTGGCAGCTCGCCGGACTGCCGCGGGACAACACATCCACTGAGAGCGCACTCCTTGTCGCTCTGTCCTCCCGCTGGCCTCTCTTCGTCGACCCGCAGCGACAGGCCACCCGCTGGATCAAGAACATGGTGAGTCTTAGAGTTGGTTCACAACTAAAAAAACATTAACATAATATATGTATAACGTAACATTAGAAATTGTGCACGACCAAAAGGCTAGTCCAAAATTAATAATGCAATATAATTCTTACTGTAATGTTTAGCCAATCACATTTTTCTTATGAATCTGAAACATTTGCTGCTTTATGGAATACAACCAAAGACCATTTCAATATACTTGGAATGGAGTCGTGTTTGGGGACAATGAACAAAATCCCAGTAAACTGCACGATTTGTAATGATGTTTACAATATAGAAACAACATTTTAACATAGAAATTTCTTATTCTAGCTTTAATTTATTCTTGTATATTTTGGAGGTTAAACCAAAATGTTGGACATTCAGTAATCCCTTTGCTGGGAACGGTTGCTGTCCTATGCATCTGCAAATTAAATATTACAATTTCCCAGTGTCTGTATGCACACTACTTTCGAGCAGTTGTGAATCAGTAGTAAAGGAAACATAGAGGATAGTTCTTGTGCGAATGACTGTTATGTTATCAATATGTGAACACACCTTTAGGCTGCAATCGCACTGACACAGAACAACTTCATTTAAACATGTTCAGATCGCAGTCTCTTCTCATTTTAGTAAACTAGGTTCATGAGTAGTTTCGAGTGTCGTATCTTCTTGCTACTCTTCTATTGGTTATTTTGAGTAATGAGTTCTGTAACAAATATGGCGGCTTTTTGGTGTAATATTCTGCACTCGTAAACTTAAATAAACGTTTAGGTTTAAAGTGCTAGTGTTAGTTCTTTTCCGCACAGCAGCATTGTGGTTTGACGTCAATCCGCTGTGTGTTCCCGCCTTCTGGCAGGGTCACATTGTGTATGGGGGAAGGTCGGGCCGGGGTGAAGGTTGGGCCGGTTGCGAGACATGACTGGAGCACGGCCAGCCTTAATAATGGATGAGGTGAAATGAGTGGAGTAAAGAACAACAACGGATTGAGAAAGGCAGGAGTAACGGGAAAATCCGGTAGTCAACAGTAACGTCCGCCACGTTTCCCACATGCGCAAAATCCGGGACTAAACCCGCCGGGGATCGAACCCGGATCGCTAAGTGGAAGCAAGAAAGTCTGACCCCTCGGCCACCGCGTCTCCATCGTTGTAGTTGACGCAATATGATAGTTAAAAAGTCACGAATCTTGAGTGTAGATGTGATAATAATTAAATATGGTACCTTTTAGGTTCTAAATTTGTTGAGGTTAGAGAGTTAATTGAATTTGTTCGGTTTAGACAT
Organism: Medauroidea extradentata; assembly: GCA_003012365.1. Classification (NCBI taxonomy): domain Eukaryota; kingdom Metazoa; phylum Arthropoda; class Insecta; order Phasmatodea; family Phasmatidae; genus Medauroidea; species Medauroidea extradentata. The sequence goes on along the minus strand of PNEQ01030315.1, from coordinate 52,795 downwards.
GTAATCTAGCAAACATGTAAAGCTTCAAACACGATCAGACATGGCTGTCGTGTGTGTTCAACTAATAATGTTTAAGACCTTTAGTGTGACTCTAACTTTTAGCTATTTGAGTTGGCACTTATCATGATTTAAGTCCTTCAAAAGTGCATCCCGACATGACGTCACACATGCCACTGTTCGAATACACATCAAGGACACACTAGAATGTCCCCTTTAGCTAACAATACTAGCCGCTTACTATTCTCGAGCCCTGGATCCGAATTATCAAAACATACACTACTTTATGACAGAAACAATGACTTAGGGTGCAAGGGGAAGTGATCAAGGGCTCATTGCACTGAAATTAAACACAGTTTTGGTAACAAATCATTTTTGTCGCGGCATATCCCAGAGAGCTTACAACAACGATAATAGGGATTTACAATACATGATTAATTATATTAGTTTGAGCTCAGTCACCATTCGTTGTATCTCTTTAGAACAAAAACCATTTCCTACATGTTAAGAGGATAACATTGCTACATGAATTAAAATGAGGGAGGGAAAGTATAAGTGGGTGTTTTAGTACATTTTTGGTGATGAAAACACCAATTTGTTCACACTTTTCAAAGCACTTAAAAACAGTCTAAAAAGACTCAATGACAATGTGAGCTGCTTAGAGATTATCTAAAGAAGCTACTGGTGGCATGTATGTAGGTTCAGTAAGTACCAAGGTCTACTTAATTTAATATGTAAATACCTACTCTTTCTCCCGTCAGTACTTCGGGGTAAGCAGCACCCTTGAGGGCGCCGCTTGCGCTTTGGAGGCTCAAAAGCAACGGAGATTTAAGGGCGACTTTGAAGCGCGCATCAAATGCTGCATCGCCACGAGCCAAGCGTTGAACAAGCGTGCAAGGTTCCCATCGATTAATTTTTACTAAGTCTGAAAGAGAGTTTTTAGCTATAACCCTTTAATGAGCATGGCGTCTTAACAATGACGTTCCGACCTTGTCTGAAGTGTGTTTTCTTTTCGTACGTTGGCACGATGGGCACACGGGAAATAGTTCTGTAAAATAACCTGTTTACGAACACACTGCAACAATTTGTTGTGTAAAATATTAGAATCATCATAGACCAAAATAATACATTTTGTTTTCTGTATAAACAGCGGGGAGTTCCAAAAAAGTTAAAATAAATATATTGACCGTTTGTTTCAAACCAATAAATTATGATGAATACCTGCACCTTGTTATTGAGTCATTTCTCATGTAGTCACTTTTTGGTTAAGATATTACTCTAAGGTGTTTAGTCTAGGTTTAGGTATTTCATGTTTTCGTGTCAACCTGGATGGAAAAATTTGCTTTAAATTCTTTTCAGTCTATGTTAAACTACTGTTGGTTCCAGTTCGAGTTCGGTCCAGCCCGAACGCATTATATGGATGCCAGTGGCGAAGCGTTAAGTGTTCCAGGACAAGCCGTGATCAGAGTTACTGAATGTGTATACTCTCACACCAACACAGCTTCGTTTGTTGTGTCGGGATGCATGTTTATTTCGCATGTTCACAGTAAATATCTTACTATTCCAATATCGGCAACCATCTAGAAAATTGTGCGACATGTTTCGCGAGCGTCTCCGATGGCTTAAAGAGGTCTCCAAAGTTCAAAATAATGTTTCCCATTCTATAATATGTTCAGTTTCGTCCTAGAAGTTTCATGGTATAAATGTCGTCGGTCATTCTAAGCCACTGGGCGCGTTACTGTCGCGTGTTTTCATCGAATAACCTGTATACACCAAGCGCTCTGACCAGGCTATGTTCAGAGGTATGAGTTCACAGACGTCATTGTAGATACCATGCGTGAAAGCATACTTTCCAACATACAGTACGCCTGTAAAACAATCTTATGATTGACTACTTCGTTCTATAAGCGAAGAACGTTAACTCTTAAGTTGTACTTTTTTCTCCGTCCTTCCGGCCTCCGTAGCGTAGTGGGTTAGGCGCCGGTCTGTGGTGTGACAGGTCAGTCCTGGGTTCGAATCCTGGCTCGGGCATGGATGTTACGTTGTCCCTCCACCTCATTTCACCCTCATTGGCTCTTAAGACCACGTAGTTAAGAGGCCGTATCTGTGGTTTCAGGCGCATGTATGCAACCCGCATTAACCCCATATAAATCAAGGCTAATATTAGGTTCGCTATAGCATTAAGAGTATTACACATATCAACATAATCTTCGCGTTTTATAAGAGACAGAGTCGATCTTATTTTCCCTACGTTTAGCGAAGTTAAGTTTAAAGAATGGTTGCTACGAATTTTACAAATTTTTTTTTTTTCGTATCACGTTCATAATGTAACCGTTTGTTATACTTGACTTCGGCAAACGCAGCAAAAATAAGAACGACTGTGTCTTCAATACATCGCAAAGGTAACGTTGATATATGTAATACTCTTATTGCTATAGCCAACCTAAAATTAGCCTTGGTTTAAATGGGGTTAATGCGGATTGCATACATGCGCCTGAAACACTGATACGGCCTTAAAACCCTTTCACCTCGCCGTCACTCCATGCATCGAAGTAGGAGTTGCCGATATTGAGATAGGAGATATTTGGTTAGAGTGTATAGTCGAACGCAATACAACTTGCCTTGAAACACGACCACTCTTCGCGACTGGTGGATGCCGCAATACGAGCGCAGAATAATGACGACCAGTATGTGTGGCGTGTTGCGTGCAGGAGAAACAGGAGGGGCTTATTGTGGCGCGGCCGACGGACAAGGACCTGATGCGCACGCTCGAGTCAGCCGTGTGGTTCGGCAAGCCGTACCTACTGGAGGACGTCGGCGAGGAGTTGGACCCGTCCATGGACACGGTGCTGCTGCGGCAGGTGTTCGTACAGGGCGGCACACGAGTCATCAGGATCGGCGACAACGTCGTGCCCTACAACGACAACTTCCGCCTCTACCTCGCCACGACGCTCGCCAACCCGCACTACAGCCCGGAGGTCTCCATCAAAGTCATGATCGTCAACTTCGCCCTCGTGCCCAGGTGCTCGCTCTATCAATTACTAGAGACTTGCAGAGTTCGCGGTGTTTTCTGCGAGTAGTCTAGACTCCACACGCCTGTAGCCTCTTCCGACGTCTCTAATTGGCTGGAAATGCCGTGGCTTGCCGCGGAAGACTCGTATATAAAGCGGTCACATACGTAATTGACTAGATAGGAAATTTCGCGAAAAGATTTTTGCAGCACTTTGTTTCAGTGCATTACGTGCTCACCTGCATCTCGACTCTGTGGTCAGTGATTGGATGCCGTAACACCCAGCGTCTTGAGGTTAAACCCACAAATCACAAACGTGTTGTGTTGCAGTTATCCGTATACTGATTGGCACAGTCAAATGAATAACAACTCTGCACAAAATACTCTTGTCAATAGCCATGAAGTTGAGCTGCAGGTGTGCACGTAAGGCACTGAAACCAAGTGAGGCAAAAAGATTTTCCCCAAAAATTCCTGTCCCTATAAATGACATAACGTAGAGGCTCAATGGAATCACAAATTGTGCTCTGGTATATACAAGACAGTGAGTGCTAGACTGTTACCAAATAATAACTCGAATTTTGCAGATTTTTACCAAATTGCGAGTCGTTTCAGCCCTGAGTACTCCACCGGTATGCGTTTTTCGTCCGTGCAGACATAAACGCTACGGTGTTGGCTGCATGTTCACGCACATTCTATCCACTGTGGCGTCTTTAGCTCGGACGCTTTTGCTACCACGTTGCTAAAGCACCAGTACCTATTAGGAATTAAATGCATACCCACCAGAGACTCAGGGCTGGCGTGTGGGCAGTAATGTCAGTGCTCCACGTCTGGACGGTGAACCTTCTGATATTATGAAAGTTTGCAGGTTACAGTAAAAAATGTCAGGTTGGCTACCTTGGCTTTCGGACTGGACCCGCGTCTACCATTGTTTCGTCGCATCTTGCGTCTTCAGGAATGTCGAGCGAGTTACTCTCTGTTTCCTAGGCATATCTTCACCCCGGAAGCCAAGACTATTTAAAAACATTGTAGTCCCTTGTTCCAGACAAAAGATACGACTGCGAGAAGTTAAGTTATATGACCGCTGTAAAAATTGATTATGTTAATATAAAGTGGGTTTTACATCTCGTCGAAAGAGAGGGTCATTAGCGATGGTGACACCTAACTTGACACACGGACGGGAACTGGTAGAGGATTCGGTCAAAGCATTTGTTAAGGAACCATCTCAGCATCCCCCGGAGCGATTTCGGGCAACCATAGAAAACCGAATTCAGGATGACCGGGGTGGCAAAAGGACTTGAGCCGGCCCTACTTGTAATAAGGCCATAAACGTGGTGGGTTTGCACAGCGGTCTTCAAGACCAGATGCTGGCGCTGGTGGTAGCGGCGGAGCGGCCCGACCTGGAGGCTCTCCGCAGCTCACTCGTCGTCAGCCGACATAAGATGGCGGAGGAGCTGCACCAGCTGGGGGACCGCATCCTGCAGCGCATTGCCAGCGCCGCGGGCGAGCTTGTCGACGACGTCGAGCTCATCCTCATGCTCGAGGCCACCAAGCTGAAGACAGAGGAGATACAGGTGCGCTGAACCTTGGCCGGCTTTAGCAGAAGGCCAGAATTTTAAATATGGCAATACTGCACTGTAGGTGCTTGCTGCCAATCTCTACTTGCCTGCATATACGCAATTGAATACTTTAACCTTTAACTTCACATTTCAGTTACTATAAGTATTTCGTCAATCAAAGGGCGTAGGTACAAAATCTGTTTAAACTCCATCATTTTGCACATCGAATCCGAAAATTTTCCGGGGGAGTACCCCGGACCTCCAGCTTCATGACGTGTGATCGGTGTCTCCTTATTATGCTGTGAAAATTCTCAGGTTGGAATCTCCCTCTTCCCCCCCCCCTCCCGAACAAAAATCCTTGCTACGCCTCTGTTGTCAATACACAATACAAACGTAAAGTTAGAGTAACGACAGTTAAATATCGATTGAGAATCTGTTTTTTTTTAAAGAAATATTGTAGTATAAATCATTATATATTAAACACAAAAATAAGCCCGTTTAGTAAACTAGTGTCCATTATTATGATATTTTCCAGAACAAAAGCAACCCCGTATATTGACGCAGCTTACAGTTCATTTACGAATGCTTCTCTTATGCTATTTACAAGGTTTTTCGATTACATTTACACTCGTATGTCATTTTTCATAAAATCGCAATACTGCAGCATAAAACGATACTCAGAAAAATTGTTTTTTCATTGCGACATACATAACCGGCTTGTACTTTGCGAACGGCCATTTTGACTTTGACTTTGTGTTTTCAATTTATCGGAAACGTATAGGTTGCTTGACTTTAGCTTTGGCGACGACATTGTGAACGACTCCATAAGAAGACATGTATTGTACGCTATCGTAAAGTCAAATGTTAAAGTCAAATACTGAAGTTTTCAATTGTTTGACTGCCTTTAGCCTCTGTGGCGTGTCTAGCTGCAGCTTTAGTGGTGTGTACACGTCTACACATACTAAGGCAGCCAATGAGCGACCGGCCAGGCACCCGATGCAGGTTTGCCGCATTCAAGACTCCGGCCTTCTATTTAAAACGGCCATAGCTTAACAACGTCTCATAAAAGTTTAAATTAAGGTGTCAAGGCTTTTTTTTTTTTTTTTTTTTTTTTTTTTTTACATATCAGCCAAGTTCGCATGAGTCACTCAGCCCCACTTTGAGAAGACAGTAAGAACATTCGATTTTTGCTTCTGAAGTAAGGAATGTTTTCGATTTAGAAGGGAAATTTAAGAAATGTTTAAGGAAAAGGAAAAATATTGAGTAGGAAACCGGAAATTCTGATGAAAGAGCCAGGCAGGGTGGTTGTGTGAGTAGTTAGAAGTGGGAAGAGAAAAGTGGGGAGGGGTGAGTAAGTGTGGAAGAGTGGTGTTAAACTGCATAATCATATAAAAACACATCAGTTGCTGTCTGCCGTTTTTTTAGCAGTGCATCTGCAAGTTCGAAGAGCAGAATGCATAGTTTAGCATAATGTTGAAAATTGATACAATTATTCTTCAAATATTAAAAGAATTAAGATGGCCAACACATTACATATTAAAAATACCACTGTGAGAGTTCCCATGTAAAAAATAAATAAATTTAATATGGCGGCCACCACATGAAAACACATGCAAAAATGTATACAGATGACTGTGGTGAAGCTGTAACTGAAAACATTATGGCAGCCGGAAGTGGTTAACAAGACGGCAGGTAAAAATTAATCAAATCAATCAACGTTTCATAATTTTTCGAATTCTTTAGACATGCTTAGTGATTTTGTAAAACTTTTCACCTGTGGTGAACTCGTTCAAGGTCATTCAAAATCTGGATGGTAACTATGCTGGTCAGGAGCCGACCCACATCCCCTTGTTTCCGAATCAGCCTTACGCTTCCGCTCACTTCAGGTAATTACTAATTGTGTTTATATGTTCAAGGCCGTCAGATCGGTCAATACATTTTAAGCATGCAAACATATTGTGTGATACCAGCAGCCACCTTAAAATGGACAGAATTTGGACATACTCTTAAATTTTAATCTAGCACCCGTGGCTTGCCAGGCACGTGAACGCATAAACTAATAACACAAATTAATTAAGAATGCAGAAGCGAACCTAACTTAGCACACACACGGATAACATGGATTACCGAACATGTTTCCCTCAAACAAATGTTGTTCGCGCGTATATGGGTACGAACTAACTGAGCTCATGGACGAACTTTGGTCTTCCACTGAGTTGAAAACTTTTGTTCAGTTGGCCACACACCGAGTGCACCATGTTCCTCTTTGTATAGAAAGAGCGAACACTTTTTTTTCGGTTGTTTTCGAGCAGTCGTCAGATGTGTTATAACTATGTACTACAATGTCAGGCAGTGCTAATTATTTTTAACCCTTCTTTTACTACTGACATCATTGAGGCCTTTTGCAAGTATCCCTTATGTGTCGAATGTGAAGAGTGATGAGTAGCGGTACAGCGGTACACGATAAAGAGAAAATAATAAGGTGGAAGATTATTAAGTTGGGTGTATCTGAGGACAGTATGTAGAAACGAAGCAATAATATGGTGTTCGTCCGGTATTGGTTTTATAATGTATCGTATTTTAATATATGACGTACGAGGTGTTACAGATTCCACTAAAAAGTTAAACACATCCTCACAAATTTTTAAATCATATTGGTGTTTCTTCGTGTTGCAGTCTCTCAGATGTTTGAATAGATTAGCGTAAAATTGCTTTGCACTTTCATACCCAGCACTCCTTGGTCTATTATGGTAACCACTTTTTCATTTTTTCTCCCTTGAGAAATTCCAACTCATCCAACATTATCACAGTAGCTACCACTTTTGATCAGCTCATCCTACAGGTTTTTAGAGTGTAAACGTGTAAACGGCGAACAGTTGTTGTAATTTCTGTCTGCTGGTTATAGAGCGTATCGCACCCAAACCTGGTTCGGCGAATCAAGTTAGGCGATCCATGTTCCTGGAACGCTTGCCGTGATTCATAATTTCTATTACTTTCACAATAATAATTTTTTAGACTAAATGAAATCAGAAATCGTGAAACCACCTTACAGGTTTTTTTTTATAGATAGGCCTAGTTTTTATTGTGTTGTTTAAATTTTCTAGATAAATTTATATGATATTGGTTACTAAGTTAGCTAACAAAAATTTCACCAGTTAATTACTAATATCACTACTTTTTCTTTTGCCTATAAAAATTAGTCTACGTAGTAAACACTATTTCACACAAAACTGGGAGTTTTTTGGTATGTTATATTTTAGGTTTTAAAAAAATATATGCGATAAGCAGTATTAATCTTAAGGCTAAAGGTGGATTCACGACCACACTTAACGTACGCACGAACTCATGCACATTCGTTAAGTGTTAGACATTGGATTCACAACATTTAATCTAGACGTGCGCGGAGATTGTTTATGTCATAATAAAATGTCGGTAATAGTTGATCGTACATTATTTTTATTTTTCGAAGCGAATTAAATAATGTATGATTTCTCAGTATAAGTAAATATTTAATTGATTCTTATGTTCGCAAATGCTGCCACTTATCGTACGTACAGGGACGGCTCTAGGCTTTCCTTCGCCCGGGGCAATATTTACTCACCCCTCTCCTTTCCCTCCACCCTTTCAATCAGTCCCAACAATGGTAAACGTATCTTGCATACGGTGTTTTGCGCTCGCGTAGATAACAGTATAAAATTTTAGTATAAATACATAAAACCTGTACCTACTTGCTACCGTCAGCAGTTTTTTAAGTCTGTATTCTAATTTTTAATACTATATTTATAACGTTATATGGTTTTCAAGGTTTATAAAATACAAAACCAGTAATATTCTGAATATTGGTAGATATTGTATCTTTTTATTTTACACTCATTTACACTTCATTCTCAAGTAAATATTTTCGGCACCACCAGCGACACCTCTAACCCGGCACCCGCGGCAGTCTTTCACCCCCCCCCCCCCAACTAGAGCCGTCGCGCGTACGTAGTACGTACGAAGTAGAAAGTTGGTCAACTCTGTTACGTACGTACGCAACGCGAGGACGTGCACGCTCGGTGTTTCTACTTTTACATGTACGTACGTACGTGGTTGTGAATTCAGCTTAACTCGTGCCAGCAATATAGTGGCACTGGGCGACATAGAGGAAAGCTACATGCTCAGTGCTTGATGTGTTTGCGTATTGCTCGCAGTCCAAAGTGGAGGAGGCGGTGAGGACGCAGGAGGTGATCGACGCGACACGGGCACTCTACATCCCAGTGGCTACACGCGCCCAGATACTCTTCTTCTGCGTCTCCGACCTCGCCGTCATCGACCCCATGTACCAGTACTCGCTCGAGTGGTTCGTCGGCATCTTCGTGGCCAGCATGGAGGCCGCCGAGAAGACAGGTGACCTTGCCTCGTCTTCCTTCAGTCTCGCTGAATACCTCACCGTTGCGGACCGATGTGTTACACACTGCCGCATCTTCGTGCCGGAATCACAATGGCGCGACAGAAGCTACACAAAGGGCGCGATGCGACACCGAAAATTCTCGTTGATGCGAACACTAGTTTGGCTGCCGCGCGACAAAAATTAATTACATGTAAATAATTCAGTGTCCCTACATAGTACTAATCTCTGGTACAACAGCCACAGATGTTTACATTGTATTAAGTGTTTATCGTCCGTTTATTTGTAACCATATTTTAAATACCCACTGGTATTTCGAAATATGGAAAGAATTGCACAGTTACACGTTTTCTTAAAAAAAAAAAAAAAAAAAGGTATGATTTCCTTATGATAACCACCAAAAATCTCTCTCAACTCACAAGTTTCACCAACATTTTATCGTAAAATTAAATTCTGACTCGAACAAAATCTATATTATTCGTGTTCAGAATTCGCGTCGTGTCCGCCATTTACGTCGTGTTGACGACATAGAAACCTCGACGCTGATTGTTGTACATGTTTAGTTTTTCGTGTCGCGATAGTCGTGTCGCTTTTATCGCGGCATTGTGATTCAGGAATCACAGGTGGTAACCCTGCAAACAAGGGCCACGGTACCAAAACTTCGCGCTATAGAACGATAAAATTAATTCTCTAACAAGTTTGGAAGATATTCGAATTTCTTATGAATGAATTAAGCAAGAGAAACTTTCCACCACTAGTTGCGATGGTGTCGGAAGGGGGGCTAACGAAATGAGTGATTGTGATAAATAGTTAGATGCTTTATTTAATGGGAAACCAAGTCATTTCAGTTTTCTGATTTATTCAGTAAAATAAAAAAACTTTCCTAGTAACTAAAGCTCTGTAAAAACAAGTGATTTTTCCTCCTTGTCGAGTTCAGCGAATTTAGCAGTGACCATTATATCCCTTGCCAAACCAATACAATTGAGCCTCCTCATGGGTAGTAGAGTTAAACTAAACCATCGCTTATTCTAATTCGTCTGTATTTGGCACAGACACGATTATTTTATTACAAAAGAACCCGAAATTGAGCCTTGCTCCACGAGATAAATATGTAACTACCATTTTAAAAGGGTCGTAATTTTTAGAATATTAGCCCTACCCAAGGCTATCCGGGTTCGATTTCCGGTGGGGTCGGTCCCCAGATTTTCGCATGTGGGAATCGTGCCGGACGATGCCGCTGGTCGGCAGGTTTTCTTGGGGATCTCCCGTTTCCCTCGACCCTTCATTACGGCGCTGCTCCATACTCACATCATGTTGCTCCTCAACAGCGCTGAAGACCTAGACGTTACGTGCTGGCCAACATCTCTTCAATCAATCGTTGCAGTTTAAATCAATTATGTGGCGATGTGTTCACAGCCGACACGGACGAGCGTGTGGCCAGCATCAACGCCGTCTTCACGTTTGACATGTTCTCGAACGTGTGCCGCAGCCTGTTTGAACGGCACAAGCAGCACTTTGCCTTCCTGCTGGTCGTGCGCATCCTCATGGATGCTGGCAGCATTGACGGCGACGAGTACCGCGTCTTCCTGTCCGGCGGTGCGGCGCCAGCCAAGGTGAGTCTGCCTGTCCTCGCAGAGAAGTCCGGGCCCCACTTTGTGCTGCAGATTATCAACACACTTAGGGCCGTATCTATAAACGGCTATCGAATGACAACCAACTGCTCACCAATGCTTTCTCTATGGAGATAGCAGTTGGTTGTCATTCGAAAGCCGTTTATAGATACGGCCCATAATGAACCCGCCCCGGTAGACAAATGGTCGTAGGTGGTTATAATAGGTCAAGAGCTGGAGAAAGGTAGGTTTTCTTAATCCCCGGACACGGATTTGTCGATCACCAGGGTACATAAACCCATGCAAGCAAATCATTGTTTTAAGATGGCTGGGAAAAACCTACACGTTTTCTAACTGTATTAGTATTTTACTAATTGCGACGTCTACCGCACATTTTTAAACAAATTTCTTTCGTGCTCCTTTCTTCGATATTTTCAACACTGTATTGAGATTCACTTCGTTGAACTTTAGGTTATTGTTCCAATTTTTCAAACCCAATTAGCCAGTTTTGTATACTAACAGAAGCTGACACTTTCGTCTACGGAGTGAAATCGTGAAGGCTTTTACTGCCGTTCTTCTGCGAAGACTTCTCTCCCACCTTATTTTCTCATCTACTGTTACAGATTAGGTTTAGACTTGTTTCAAATGCAAAAAAAAAAAATATCTGTTCTGTTAAGGACGGTATTGTTAGGATAGATAATTACAACAACAGGTACTGCTACAAATACTATTTGACTGCGACTTAACGCGTTTGCTATGTGCTAAGTGTTGGCGCATGCGCAGACTCTCGTTTGGTCTGAGCATAGTCGACTGTAGAGGCGAAAATTCTTGAAGCAGTTTCACTTCACTTTGTCACTTCATTGACACAAGCATACCCTGCTTGTAGTAGACCGAGAAGTCGGTTTTGAAACTTATTATTGGAAGCTTAGAAACTTCACTCTGAGTTACTCTTTGAACGCCTCAAGCTGACATCTTATCTTATCCACCCTGCACTCATGGCTTACTATTATAACCTTCGTCACCGAGCCAAGAAACACTGCGGTATTTCATGTGATTCGTGTATGAGAGGGTCCGAGTTCGATTCCCCTTCCGGTCATCTCAGTCTAGTTATTTTTTTAGTCTTTACAGCGGGTGAATGGTGGAATGTACAAATTTTCTTCCAACGCAGACAGCTCTCCTTGATTCTATTTCTGTAAAGCCCATTCACACGATCACATTTTGCTTCAATTTTCTTTCCGATTTATTGAATTCAATTTATTGAATGCCACGTTACGCCATGCTGACGTCATAACCGCGGCAATTTTGTCTTTCAATTTATTGAACGTCATGAATTTTGTCAAAGATTTTAGTTTCGAACATGTTTGAAAGTTTCTTGAATCAATGTATTGTGACGCATGTACCGTCTCGAGTCAATGTATTACGTTTCAGATTTTAGCTGTGTTTACAGTTGGATAGTCCTACTGATTGGCTATACGCTAATAACTTTTATATTTCTAATTTATTATTTTTATACGCCGGCGTAAGTGTAAGCCTAAATGTTTATATCTAGAATAGTAAACTTTATTTGATAATTATATGGAGTGGTTTAGTTTGAACGGGTGACGCTTCGGTGCGCCACAACTCGTGGCTAGGTTGCTGGCGACATGTGCGCGAAAAGTATTACGCTGAGAGCCGTCAACTTAACTGGTCAGAAGGAACTGCGAGGCAAAGTGTGTCTCGTCTCTACCCACCTGAGGACATATGGTGTGGGGTCTGAGTATTCGTGGAGATTTCCTATTTGAGACATTCTCAGCTGTTGTAGAGTGTTGCGTCAGTGGCAGGATATCTTATTGCAAGCAGAACTTCGTTCTCGGCACGAGAGACCATCAAAATGGTAACCGCTCGTCGTCATTCTGCACGTCCAATTCTACTGCAGGGGCGCCCCTCAGCGACGCCGGATATGACGTTGAAAACGAATTCTTCGTGAAAGAAGCCTCTACGTGATAAAGGTAGGGTGTCGACCAGTGTTTTTGCCTTACTGGACGTGGGCGTAATTACTCTCAGTTTAAAACGGAACTATTTGTCTGGCGAAGTATTACTCTCAGTTTAAAGTGGAACTATTTGTCTGGCGAAGTAACTTTACAAATCCAAGACTAGCCGTCTGTTAGCCATCTTGATAGTCACCCGTCACTGAACATTGATTAGGTTGTACGTAATAGTAAATGTAAGAACTTGTATCCCAAAACAATTGTAATAATTGTGTTCAGTAAATGTTAATTAATAGATACGTAATACCGGCTACTTTATTAGACAGCAGATCTCAACGTTACAAATTTGGACTGTCCAGAAATAATTTGGGTTGGGATTTAAAAGCTGTGCGATGTATTACATATTAGAGGGAGGCACTCTTGAAATCCATAGCCCCATAAGCTGGAGGTCTCAATATTTAAGAATATAAAATAGGTTTTCCTAATTCAAACAACATATTTATTGTGTTCTGTGTGCGAAATATACAATATTAAAAATAACCACGAGCGTTAGTTATTTTAAATAATATATACAAAAATAATAAAACATTTTCATTGGCTACGTCAAGTACTTTTGTGTCGTGCAGGGATAGTGTTTAATTATAAAATAGCTACATTATTTATTTTGTGCACCGTTTGTTTGTAAATTGGGTGATAACTTTTCAAGTGGTATCTTCAATGTTTACTGAATCTAATTTCTTGAATCGGCGAGCTATTCAAGAAATTGAATCCAAAACATTCAGTTCAATAAATATTTTATCGTGTGAAATGGCCTTAAGTCACTAGCACCGTCTGTAATTACCTTGCTGCGGATTATACATGAAGCACTACCTAACTGCCGACCTTTCACTTGGGACAAGTGTGTGACTGTTACAGTAGTAAATGAATGAGTGAAGAAATGTTGGTCAGCTCTTAAGTGGACCTGGCACGTGAGCCGTGCTGTAGTGTGGTACAGAAAGGATTTTTCTTGTTTAACTATTAAAATAGTTTCCAATGCGTTTATCTTCGAAAAGAAGACACACTTCAAACTGTATCCATATGGTTTTAAAAGTGCCGTGCTAATAAAAACTACGATTACCAAGCTCCTCAAAAGTGTTACAAATTAGTTTTTTTTTTTTCACGTTGTTGTAGCTGGTAAAATATAAAACATAATCGTAAAACAAAATAAAAATACCTGCTTTGGACTTTACTACATAATTTCCACAAATAAAATATCAGGCTCTTCTAAAAACCAATGTTGGAGCTTCTGCTCTTGCCTCGAAAGCATTGGTGGAGTGTCTGTAGGCTCCACTATACACCTAGATAAACAGTAATAATTTTTCTTGAAACTTAATTTAGTCTCATGTAATTTAGCACTGTGTTTGCTTGAGAAAATAATGTAAATTACGCTGTATGGATTACAGTAGGTACCTCTAAAGCATTTTATAGTTTGTGACATGTTGATACAACACCAATTAAATAATGCACAGGAACATTATAGACCATAGAAGTTATGACATGCTGCTGTACTTTTTTTTTTGTCGGAGTTAGTGGAGAAATAAAAAGGAGGCATGTTCATTTTGAACTGGATAGCAAGTTCTTACTGTCCTCTCCTGGCACGACAGCTACGATGACGTCAGTGGTCTGCCGCCCTGACTTGTGGCGCTTTTACAACACTTCTAAATAGTGCGAATGGTCTGGATCCCAGAACTTGCAGGCGTCATGACATTCAAACTGAAGACGCCCAGGAGTTAGCACCCCGGCCCATCATTCCCAAGTCTTATGACGTGCGTCTGCATCCCAACACTTGAACTGACACCCGGTCCGCTAACCACCTCTTCCTTCTCCCTCTTGGTTCGCTGCAGGTTATGGTTCAGTTGGACCTATCAGGAGACAGCTCCGGAAACATGGCTCTGCCTCTCAAGGACAGTAATTTTTCTGCCATTGCCGTATTTATAACAAGGTTAATTCAATTTTATTTTGTTACACTTTACTATTACCATTCATGACATACCATACAGCTCCTGAAATTCCCTATATTTTAATTCCTATTATTACTATTTAGCATCTGTATCTTAAATACTATAGGCTGGTTCTTCTTCTCTCTAGTCCGACAACTAGGGGTGGTTACATGAGTGGTTTGTGGGTGTGGGGGGGGGGGGGGGAGAAGGCCCAGATGCTTGCCAAATGCACTTGCTACTTCTACAGAGACAGAAATTCAAACATTTCTATTTTTCCTAAATAAAATTCTGTACACAGACACTTGCTTTATGGAAATTATTTCATTGGCATCATGACATAGGCCTAATGCTGAAAAAAGTGTATAGTCCGCATGACTGGTTTATTTTATAACTGTGATTTATGGTTATTTATTATAATTGACTCTGATTAATTAGGGTGGCAAACACATGGTGTGTTTAAAGAATTTATTGAAAACCATTGTAAAATTATGTAGAAGTAAGGCATTTTAAAATCAGTACGCAGATAACATTGTTCTTTTTAGAACACTGAGTAATATGTAAAAACACTGCTGATAAGGTTTAAGACAAAATGAATGACTCGTTCATATATATTTATTTCGTACTACACATTACATATTCAAAAAAACCTTTCTAATGTAGTAGGCCTATATTATAGACCTGTAAAATTTATTTCGCAATAATATCTTCACATGACGGGCCAAAAATTTAAGTATATAATATTTCCAACAAATACGACCTTTGTATTCGGGTAGCAATCACCCTTCCATATACAATGTCACTGCAATATTGCAAATATTTAAAACATTATAAATTTTATAAAAGTACTAACTGTTTCATAATACAGTCAAAGCACAATTAATACTGACTTCTTGATTTTTAAGCAGATTCTCAATATTAAGTACGAAATAATTTGTTTCACTCACTCAATAAACTTGTCTCTTGATGCAAATTAGTATAACATAATGTAAACTAAGTACATAGGCGTAGTTTTATGCTGCCACAGAATAATAACTTATAATGGCAGACTAGTGTGCTATCATCTCATAATTCCACAACTGGTGTTGTGTCATCTTTTAGACGTTGCAGTTCATAACTGATTTTTGGCAGCTGTAGTACAGAAAGTGAGTCTGTGATCACAATCCTCTTCTACCTCACAGGTGAAATCATATTTTATGACGTCTTATAATCCACATTGTAGACCCTCAGGGTTATGGAAATATCATGACGATGCTTTTCCTTAAACAGTTCAACTATATTAGTGTTGTGATACCGGCTCTGGACTCCCTTTTGTGTAGATTAAAGTTTTCCTCTTTACAAAAAGAAACCTCGGCAGTAGCATACGGAGGCAGGCGCTCTTATCTCAGGGGATAGGGTTCGACATGTATGGTAGGTTCAACTATTAATAATGTGGCCAGCGTTCTCAGTGAAGTCGGTTTGTTATCTGCACTTTTTCCTCTGACAAATGCGATTACAAGATCGCGTTGCCCGATGCCAGCACCCTCTTGATGCAGCAATGTTCAAAACCACCCCCTCTAAATGTCTCCACGACGCCCCTCCGGCAACATCGTACCAAGCCAAAAGCCGCTAAAAGAATGGGGCGAGCGGCGATCTCGACGACAGAACCTCAGCGAGATTATCGCGCACGAGAGCGCTGACATCAGGTTACGCGCCGTTTATTAACATATTCAATTACTGATGTAAATTAATTTGGTTTAACATAATGTTACAAGTTTAAGCAAAAACTTTATATGTGGGTAATTCCCATAAGTTCTTTTGGGATAGAAGTCTTATAATTAGAAATAAAAGAGTTGATTTAAGTTTTTGGTTTACTAGCTCACAAAGCTTACAAAACACAAAACAGCAATCAACTTTAACTTTCACAACACAATTAGTTATGCACACAATTACTCCTGTGTCACCTACACGTTAATTAACTGTGACAATTAAAGCAGAAAAATGTCTACCATCAATTAATTAAGCACTACAAATCACAATTAAATTCAGTCATATATATACAATCAACAGTCTCTCAAATTGTGACAGTGTACAACCTTAATAGTCCGCAGTGGTGATGAATCACCGTGTACTGCGCAGCACCCCGAGAGCATCGCTGTCTTCACTCTTGAGGTCTTCGGTTCGACTCCCGTTGCGCACCTCCTCTTCGCTTGTCAGCCCGCCGCAGCAGTCCTCTTGGTTCGCCCAAAACTGCTCCGAAGGTAGCTGCCTGCCGCCTCACACTATACTCTGACGTCACCAAGGTGTCTAACCAGTCTCTCTCCATAAGCACAGTACCTTCCTCTAGCGCGACCAATAGCGAACTCTCCTCAAATGTGCCGATTCTGCGCTTTTATACTAGGCCAGACAGTCGGGAAATAACCGCATTACAAGGGTCTAAAAATAGACATTTCATCATGTTTCGGACGTCATTTGAGTCTCGTAGGCCGCTTTTCAGGGTAAAAGCGCAGTTGGGACAGGTACCTATGACGTAGCTTCGGCATGGCTTCCATCACGTAGCCACACAGCTCATGAATCATGGACGAGTCCACAAAGTGTTACGTAACAGCTGCCGACCACCGGCCTCCAGGTACATGGCACGCAACACTAATGATTCCTGGTTACATGAACTTCATTTTAATTACAATATTTTACTTTAAAAAACAAAGCAATTTAAAATTAAATAAATTTGAAATTGCGCCAAAGGCGGACAGCAAGTGGGGGGAGGGGGGTTGTGATGCATCCCCGTCGCTAGGATGCAGTGCCCAACCCACATTCCTGAGGCACTGCCATCCCCTTGGCCTGGCGACGCTCTGTTGCGGCTCTAATTACCACACTAGCAGAAACTGACATAACATTACTAAAAGTAGAATTACAAGTAACAGAGAAAAGATACAGCAAAAAGTTTTCTAGAAAAATTCCTGGAAATTACGAGAGCTTTAATTTGACACCCAACATGCTATGGCTGTGACGAAAATTAGTATTCATGAGTAGCTGTCAGAACAACAAATTGTACTTTAGAAAAAATAAATAAAAGTTATACAACTAGATAAAATAGAATTTGGAGATGTTCTTGAGTGGTTGGTTTCATGATTACATAACCAATTACTACTCTTAACATTAAAGTTATCTCAATATTAACTGTACAACTAAGGCACAAAAATATATAATATATAATACAGATGATATTATTAATTTCAGTTCACCGTTGTCTTTTTAGCATTAACTTTTCTGTTATTTGAATCAATAGTCGGTAGTGGGCTCCTTGCAACCGCGCAGGGCTACAGTCCACTGTGACAATGATGCATTTCGCCAAAATTTGTTGTACACTTTTTAATATGGACAGAAGGGCATATTTGATGCTTATATTAAAAAATACGCTAAACTTTCACACTGCTGGGTAAGCCAGGCCTTGCCAAATGGACAGCGTCGTCGCACTGTGGGAGGACGACTAAATTAACACTTTGCATACAATAGCAGTCAGCCTTGGTTCCGCCCTAACACACTGGCTGCTTTTTGTTGGAGAACCAGCATACTGGCTGTGTGGTGGCCTCTGTCATAAAATAACTAGACTGCTATCAAAATGTATTAAACTATATAAAATAAATGTATGGGCTGGTATAGCAAAGTACTTCGCATTATTAAAACAACACAAGAAATAATAGGTATGTATAGTGATGATTTATATGATTAGACTATGTTAGCTGGAAGAAAAAAACTGTGAAAACAACATTAATCTACCCTGATTATCTTTGAAACACTAACTTACATGAATTGATAAACTTGTGCAGCATATAAAAATACAAAATCACACACTGAGGAAGATGTGATAGAGGGAAAGAAATAGCTACAAGAGTATTAACACTGTTTTAGAAGTAACTCGTGCGAGATGCAGCTGACAAGGCTACTGGAAGACTTAATACAGACAGTTGACCAAGGCGAACAGGTGGATGCCTGTTTCATAGATTCAGATAAGGTCTCTGGTAAGGTTCCTTGTGGAATACTGATGAAGAAAGAGTACAATATACTAGAGGACAAGGGGGTGGTCAGCTGGACAGGAGACTTCCTGTAGGGTTAAACAGAGAGGCTGAAAGTGCGGAAGCCTTTATCGGAGGAAGGAGAGGTTACGCCACGAGTTCTGCAGGATGGTGTGATTGGCCCTGGGTTGTTTGCTATCATGGTAAATGATCTGGCAGCAATGGTGACTTATAAAGTGAGGCTGTTTGTAGATGATCGTGTATTATGAAGAGGAATAAAATGAAAGTAAATGTTAGGAAGACAAAGACAGTAAGGTTCACAAGGATGAGGGCAAGGCAAGGAGGCAAGTATAAATGACGGGCATGATATAAGGAAAGGTACTGAATATACGTACTTGGGGCTGATAATTCAGGGGAGTCTTTGATGTAGGCAACAAACTGTGAGAGTAGTGGTAAAGAGTAGAAGGCAAAGAGTAGAAACGTAGGCCAGGATAAAGCGGTGAACAGATTGGGAGGGTGAGGAAAATTAAGAAATTACTGGGTTTCACAGGGATAGAGGTACAAATAGCAGAATGCTTCACAGGATTTGGAATACAGAATGAAAGGGACAGTATCTATGCTTATGAGAACAGTCAGGGGTGGAATGTTCTAAAGAGGAGTTGGTGACAGTTAGGGGATGAGGCAATCTCAGGAGGGTCTGGAGAGGGAGGTTTAATGAATATTCCCAAGGTACTTGTTGCCACCAGTCTAGGGTCAATCGCAAGCCCATGTGTACTGTACGCTATGTAACACACAACTTTAAAAAGTTTCTGCTAAGCCTGAAAAATTGTCTCCTTCAGTTAATTATGTTTCCACTTCCGTGACAAATTTTGAAAATAATCGTTTAAACACTTTAGGGATGCCTACTTTTTTATAGGCTAAGCCTCACTATGACTTTAATCAATATAAGTTAGGCGTAATAAAAATTCAGTTTCAAGAATGACGTAATAGATCTATTTCTGTCGAATATGAAAACTACCCTTTACAGTTTATTTTCTACTAAAATATCGCTTTATTTCACTAAAGTCAAACGATTAAAAATATACGTTACTTAACTTATCTGGTATTGATGGGGCAGACATCGTCAGTTTGCCGACATACTTCTACATTTTGCATCCACTGTGCATTTTCTTTTAAAAATACAGAAACTTAAGAGACGGAATTAATATTTTTTAATCACGTTTACTTGAGGATATACAAGTACAAATTAAAGTGAAGTTCGTACAAACACTCGTCACTTCTCACTTGCACAACCCCACTTACTACCAAAGAATAAAATTGTATATTATTACAAATAATATAATTTTAGCGTAAATATATTTGATAACGACATTTAGCTCTTCATGCAAGACATTCTAAATATTCCATTAAATTGCCACGCCCACTATATTGCCATAAATGTAAACAAGTGTTTAATTAGTTTTCGTACGAGATACGCCTCGCGCAGCTATTCCGATGAATCACGAACTTCTCATTCGGGTATCCACGGCCTTGTCGAGAACTTTATGTGAGAAGAGACAGACCCCTTATAAACTGTAAGATTAGCGCCCTTCGCATGTCTAACGACCGCGATCCGACAAAAAAGAACTTTTCACCAGTTTAGACATTAGATGTCCATAAGAAAAGTGTTACATAAATTAAGTAGCATATAGATGATGTTTTTTGAAAAGTATAGATTACATTTTTAATAATTTTAACAAATTCCTTATGTCTTAAACAACGAAACCAGCGAAACCTTTTAAATTATTGGTGTTCAGCGGCGGTACCGAAAAATAACACGAGAAAATTGAGGCACGGGTTAAAATTAAACTAAATCAATTAGACTACTTTACAGTTTGAAAAAGCAACAAAAGCTTAGCAAGTGGAATGGTATGTCAGAATTTTGTATTATTTAAATAAAAACAAATGTTCATAACCTTTAAACGCAGGTAGTGCCACAATAAAGTAACTCCCAAAAAAGAGGGTCAGATATTACGAGCCAAACGAATTATAATCATGATGTATCAGTCGTTCAGTAGAAACAGTTACATTAGACTTCGTCAATAAACAATATTAAAATTACATGTTGTTATGTTTTAAAATATAATCCAAATATTCATTAACACTATAAAATGGATTTATGGGTGGTTCGGGATAAAAGGTCGTTTGAAACCCAAGTTACTTTTTACCTTCTTGATTATTTATTGTTTTCTGCAACTTTTTAACAAACAAATCCCATTTAATAGCAATCAAAGTGTATGGATGGAATTTGAACTTTCTCCAAACAAAATTCTAGAAAAATGGGTAAATATTACGAATCACTACTCGTCGTATACCAGCCAAACTATTAATTTTATTGGTAATGTCTATTAACAAAAAATGTTTTTACCAAAAGAATGTGTATTATGTTTTATACAAAGCTAATAAGTTCATACTTCCTAAACTGAGGAAACTGGAGCGAAGGTTAACACGTTGGACTCGCGTTTGGGAGGACCTGGGTTGAACTCCTGGCTCCGGTTATCCAGATTTATGTTTTTAATAGTTTCCTGAAATCACTCTTGCTGAGATGGTTCCTTTTAATATTGCTCATTGTCGCGTACTTTACTAGTTCCTGCCCTAGTGTAAAGGTCTGTATAAAACTGTCTGTCAACAAGAAGCCCAATTATAAAATAAGTTGTAGGCGCTTATCAGCGACTAGTAGAACGATGGTAGCAACTAGGGAAGCTAGGGTAATTAGCATTCAAGGCGAGATTGAAGGTTATTAGAAGTTTTTATTCTAATTTTTACTTCTGCCATTTATGCTTGAAATACTTGTAAGTTATGTTAAAGCATGCCTCTGAGCAGTTATATACTTACATAAATACATTATAATATCAACTTAAAATATGAAGTTACATTATTATAAGTGCAGCACGATAAGGTTTACCTGTTAGCCAGAAAAAAAAAAAACTAAGAAATAACAAAGGCAGTGAAATTCTGTAGTGATAGCTTCGATGAGATAAAGGTTTTAAATCACATATCAGAGCAGTGGAAATGCTGGGCAAACAAGCAGGTGTATTGAAGGAAGAATTGGAGGATATTGAAGCATACCTGACGCGAAACAACCTCGACATATTTGGAATTCCGGAAAACGAAAATGGGGGTCTCTATGAAATCACAAAGAAGATGGTGAATGTGCTAAATGTCAAACTACAAAAAGAAGATATCGATGTTGTTCACAGACTACCGATGAGAAACCAGGGAACTATCAAACCAGTAGTCATCAAACTAACAAACAGGTGGAAGAAGCAGGAGATACGACATGCAAATACGAAAAAACGCCAGCTTAGTGCTACAGAACTTGGATACCAGTCAACAGAACAGGCTCTCTATATATTACTCAATAGTATCTACACTCATCTAGACAATAAAGTTTTGGTAGCGTGCATTCTTGCTGACCTGTCAAAAGCGTTTGATTGTGTCAATCATACCATCCTGCTGGAAAAACTTGATAAGTATGGCGTAAGACGCGTTGCTAACAATTTATTAAAATCATACTTACTTATCAAATCGTTCTCAAACAAATTGTATACGTAGCTCGACAAATAATGTAACCACTGAATCCAAATCCGACCTCGCAGAAATCAACATTGGTGTCCCACAAGGATCAATCCTTGGTCTCATACTCTTCCTGGTTTTTATTAATGATCTACCATCATTTTTAGATTCAGGCCAGACTATCATGTATGCGGATGATACTACAAATATAGTAACTGGTGGAAATCAACAGGAGTTCTCCAGTAACACTTTTGAAACATTTAATAAAATGCATACATGTTTTAATAGCAACATGCTTGCCGTAAATGCTCAAAATCATCTATCCTTAAATTTTCCCTTAAAAACACAACAAACCCAAGAGTAGATGTTTTAGAAAACAACAACAATGTGCTACAGTGTATAAAGTCCTCTAAACTACTTGGTGTAAACCTTCATAATCATTTGAGCTGGAACGATCACATAAATCAACTTTGCCGCAAGCTTAGTTCACTCTGTTTTGCCATCAACACAATTAAATCAGTATCATCCCATGAAGCGGTTATGGCCATGTATTATGCATATATATTTTTTTTTTCAACATTAAAGTATGGCTTTATCTTTTAGGGAAATTCTTCCAAGTGTACTAAGTTATTCATACTCCAGAAGAAAATAATTGGAATTATTTTTAATCTTGGCAGGACAGAATCATGCAGATCAGTTTTTCAGAACCATAACTTGCTAACTCTTCCAGGCATTTATGTGTATTACTTCATTCTATTTTCCATAAAAAATATCAGATATGAAAGAAACAACGAGATCCATAATCATTTTACCAGATGTGGCAATAAAAACCATATTCCTCCTCACCCAACCTAAAATATGAACAGAATTCCTTTTACATGGGTCTGAAGCTGATAAACGCCTTGCCAAAGTCGTTAAATATGGTCCACAAATCAAAGTCACACATTATATTAAAAAAGAAACTAAAAGACTTGATTGTATCAAGTGCTCCATATGCACTAAATGAAATTTTCACAGTTTAAATTTGGTGTTATCTAAATGTTTTGGTTGTATATATATGATTGATCCAATTGGACTGTGTACCTTCACCATTGTATTGTGAATCTCCAAATCTTCTTTGCTACACATTTTTTATTATTGTAACAATTTTTTAATTTTTTTTGCGTTGTATCATGTATATGTATTTTAGTTGTGTGTATTACATTTATGTATGTAATTGTATATTTGACAAATCCTACTCAGTATGTACTGACAATTTAGGATGTAATAAATTGAAATGATATGAAATTATGTTGTACGTGTAAAAAAATAGTGACATGCAGTTTTTTCCAACAAATGTATTCGTGAAGAAATGTTTTGCTTTATACAGTTCACTTCTATTCCTGATAGGGTATTAGCAAATACATAATTTCGTAACTCCATGTTGGTAGCCATTTCTGTTCACTTAATTATTTCATTTTAGCGATCTCGTGTAAGTGCAAACTGTTTCAGCAAACGCTTGTTAACATCTTGTGAACAATTCAACCGCTAGAATACGCCTAACTTACAGTGGCGTAAGGTAAGTGGTTCAAAGGTACGCAGGTTTTTGCTCTGGGCGGTACCTGGGTGATTCCCGTTTGTTCAGCAATCTACGAAAAGTAGTTCTGCACATCACATATATAACATGTAGCTGGCAACTAAGCTTGTGAGTGGCCGCAATGCATTGTTGCCTGTCACTTCTGTGGTTACTGTTTTCTGCTGCATACTCAAAGACTGTACAACTGTGTACATAACACTTGCGTACCTTGTAACTGCCCATATATGGTAATGAAATTGTGATAAATTAAGAACGTTGTATTTTTTTACATATTAACTCGCTGGAATGAAAAATCTAATTGTGCTTATTATATAGTGTTTCATGACCACAGCTTATTGCAGTAATTGATTTCCTTATTTCCAGGGGAAGTCGAAACCATCACTGGATTGGCTCACGGACCGAGCATGGAATGAAATTCAGAGCTTGGAGGTATTGCCGAAATTCCGAGATTGGGTTTCTCATTTTATGAAAAAGGGCGACAAATACAAAAGTGTGTTTGATTCCTTTGAACCTCACAGGTAAGTTCTGTCTCTGAAATTTGCTACATTAGAGCTTAAGTTTAACTTTGAATGACCAATGCTTAGAGATGATTTATTCTAGGATAACTTGACTCCTTGCTATGTTTCAGCATATGTCCAGTATGTCAGATGGTTTGCTTCTGCTACACACTGTCGTGGATATCTGAACTCACTATCCCATTTTATTAAACCAATATACCATTGCACCTGTAAATTTGTGTAGTATGTGTTGAATATTGTATATTGTTCAGATGTTCATTTGACTGTCTAGATTTGTAGGTACTGTAATTGTTTTAAAGCTTCTGCTAGTCAGTTGTGATGTTGCCATATTCTGATGTGAGTTACGAGTGAATTAATAATCAGCTTAACTAACAGTGTATTTTTATTCAAAACCTGGTACATACCCAACAGAGGTTATGGGCCCAAGAGAGTTTAACAGGGCTGATTAACGAGCAGGCTCGGGACAGAAACCTGAATATTCCTAAAATTTTGAATCACATTGTCAGCGCCAGGAAAACATCGTGGCGTCAAATGCATTGTCCTTTATCGAGAAGCTCAAAGGCAGGGAAAACTATGCGTCATGGAAATTCCACATGAAAGCCTTGCTAAGCCTACAAGATAGATGGGACGTCGTCCAAAGCCAAAAAGGCGAAAGAAAAGGATGGTAAAGCAATTTCAAAGATTTCAGTATTATTGGAACGGGACCTGATTCACCGTAAAGAAAAGCGTGAAACATCGAAGCAGGCCTGGAGATACGATCCAGACGCTCTTTGAAGATTCTGGCCTTACGTGGAGAATATGGTTATTGTGTCAGCTAATCGTTACCCACCTAAACAGTTGCAGCTTAGATCGAGAATATATCAACCAGATCACATCAACTGCACAGCGTCTGCGAGACATCGCAAGTTTGACATTTCAGACAAAGAGTACAAATGCATGATAATGGGACTAGAGAGCTCGGGACTGCAATTACAGCAGATGCAATCAAAATAAAAATACTGTAAGATGTTAACTCTAGCCCAAGCCAAGCTTGATCTTCTAACGTTGATTCAACATCTACAGTAATCAATCTACTGTATTTGCTTTGAGCTCGCACTTGCTCCAAGATGACAACAGGTACGCTAACCTCAACAATAAACAAACAAAACAACCCCGCAAATGCTACAACTGCAAACCGTACGGTACATTCTACCGCGGAGTGTCGCATTATAGGTAAATCTAGTGACAGGAACAATAAAATGAAAAAAATAGTGACAAGAAAAAGAGCAATGCATTTTTAGCATGTAGGCCTATGCTTACAAAAGAAAACAGTGAAGAGGTACCGTGGTTTTTGGATTCGTGTGCATCCATTCATTTAACGAAAGATGAATTGAAGAATCATCGCCACAGCCCACAATGTTCACCATGTGCCAGGCGTAGCAGTAAATCTCCTTTCAGTAAGCTAAATGACTGGTAAAGAGAACACAGTAATTTTCGACAGTAATGGGGAAAAAATCATGAATGCATTTAACGAACTGATAGCATCTGCAACACTGAAAAATGGTATCTACCAGTTGAACACCTCAGAGTCTTCGTGTACTGACCAACTGTACACTGTTACCATTAATGAATATTTGTGGCATCGCAGGTTACGCCATCTGAACAGGTTAATTATGACTTTACTGAAAACAATGGCTAATGGGGTTCAGAATCTCCAAATAGTAGGAATCCATGTGAAGTGTGTGATAAGGGTAAGCAAGCCGGCTTGCCATTCGCACGGGGTGAAGTTAAATTTTTTTAATATATATTTTATTTTTTTCCCGAGGACCATGATTGTGCAGTGGTCAGACAGCTCGCTTATCACCGCGGCAATCTTTGTTCGATTCTAATGTTGAATTTTTATTTTACAGGCAGTGAATAACAATACAAAGGAATACGAAATTACTTTATAAAATTGTATTTATCCCAATTTGTACGGCATAAACAACCTCCATATTGTTCCCCCATTTCAACTAAACTGTAGCCTGTTCTGCTGCTAGTACAGCATTGCAACCTAAACTGAAAATTTCTTGTACTTTAATTGAGTAGCCCAGTTCCAAAACTCGTCTTGTCCACTTTCACTAAAACTGCGCAAATCGCGAAAAACTTATTTGCGAGCCCATTTGTGACATGGCCAAAGCAGTTTATCAAAGTGTATCTGTTATTGAATAATGCGAGTTTTGGAAACTATCATCACGTCAACTTCAGCGCACATTTAAAAGCTACACAAAACTGTTCAGAACTAATTTTTCCTTGGTGATGGACTAGACGATTTTTTTAATTGGACTACTCAATGGTTCTATTCTTTAAATTTTTCCTTCCAGCATTCTGATGGGTTTAGTCTCAATTTTTGCTTGTGGGATATGTACCAGACTTTGATGTTCGCAGGTGGGTTGTTCTCGGAATACTCCAGTTTCCCCTATCCCTGCACCCTGACGGAACTCGATACTCACCTTATATCACCCTCATCAGTCCTCGAGTAATGTTTTTTATCCTCTGTAGACAATTAAAAAAGTTTAGCAACACTGGTGAAACTTATGAGTGTGTCAAATATTATTTCAACTTTATGTACGAAGCACTAAATTGGTGCATAGTGTCTTCATTTTAGTTTTTTTTCTGTGGACTGAAGATGGTGACCCTGTAATTTTGTTTGTGACATCGTCATGTAAATCAGGATACGTGTGACCCACTACAAGTTTATTCAATCATTTGGTGAGGAGTTATCTTAACTGCTGACTAAATTTTCACCTCATCACTGTTCCCCTTACACTTGGTATGGTGCATAGTGACCTGGTGAGGAGGCCCTTTTAATATCTGTGGAGTATTTGGAACTATCACTTGGTGTAGAGGATCTGATATAGGATGAGGGTGGCATCTGACTGATTTCAGGGAGCGGCTGCCACGTCCATGGGAGGAGCTTCTCGACGATTTCCAGCACATGATGGTGTTGAAGTGCCTGCGGCCCGACAAGGTGGTGAACGCTATGCAGGACTACATTGTGCACCACCTTGGGCGCCAGTTCATCGAGCCTCAGACCACGAACCTGGATAGCTTGTACAAGGACTCAGGCCCAGCGACACCACTTGTCTTTGTTCTATCTGCTGGCACAGACCCCGCACAGGACTTCTACAAGTTTGCAGAGACGGTAACCCCTATTCTGCTTTACTAACGTTGTGTGTGATTGAAATAAGCATTTTACCATGTATTTCTTAACTTACCTTCTTGCTTATGTGTCTGTCTGGTCAGTACAAATTTTGCATTCAATTTTACACTAACTTTCCAATGAGCTAGAAACTTGAAACTTTAATATAGATAAGAATGGAATGACAATGCAGTATAAGAGAAAAAAAATAGTGAAATGATTATTTAAATAAAATATGTTTTAGTATGCCACGTTAAACTAACTTCCCAATGAGCTAGAGACGTGAAACTTTAAACATAGCCTAGAACTGGATGACCATGCAATATTAACTCACTTATTTGTCTGTTCGTCTGTTCAGTACAAATTAAGCTTGCTTGAAATTGATTGCAAAATTTCAAACACATAAGACCAAAAAGCATAAAATAATTATTTAAATTGAATCAAAATAATTAATATATGTACCACATTTTTAAAACTTACTAAAAGTATAAAATATTTTCTCCAATGAAAATACTTGTAAGATTTAAAAAGAAAAACGCAGAGCACATGCAATAGATAATTGAAGCAGGAATATTTCACCTTTGTCACTAACATTTTTATTGCAATGATAATAATATTAACTGTTGTGTGAGTTTTCTCAAATACAGGTCTTACTACTATCTGTTGCATGAGCCCCATGTTTTTCGTTTTAAATCCTACAAGTGTTTTTATAGAAGAAATTACTTTATACTTTTTGGTCAGCTTTAAAAACAAGGTGTATATTTTAATTTAAATAATTGTTTTAACTGAGCTAATTCACACCTTCCCAGTATGTCGGGAGAGTATTCGAGCACAGGAGAACATATATAAGATTTGTCAGGCTTTTGAACTGGGTGTCTGCCAAACCGTAAATGATGACATGAAATGAGGCCAAACAATGGAGGAGGAGTGTTGGAATGTGAAGGGTGGGAGAAACGTGTGTGCTCCGCGTCAACCTACTGGCCAATGGCAAAGTCTTCCACGCTTCGCACTTGCGAAAAATAGTGATTGACCCCACTGTGAATCAAACCATGGTTGCAGTGGCGGGAGGCGTGTGGTCATATCACTGAACCGACAGCGGACTCATATTGTTTACTCACACCAAGAAGAAATCTTTCAGACAATGATTAAATAATTCTTTCTGATAAGAAAGCTTCTTATAAATGCCATTATGGAACCTACTTATATCATTACAATATGTAAAACAACTTAATATCTCTCAAAATATAATGACTAGATACAAATACAGTACAGTTTCATTTTGTTATGTTGGAAACTTCCACTAATTAAATAAGATATTAATTTCTCAAAGTCGCATGGTAAACTCAGTAGACTGTGTCAAAAAGTCTCCGTCATCAGTTTGTGTGCGTTGCACATATCAGTGATGGGGTTCTTAATGAGTTTGCCATTGTTGCCATTATCACTCTCTTATTTGTGGTCTTCAAACAACGAATCTTCAGGTTGGTGGGCATCTTAAATTTTCTATGTATTTACAAAGTGCTATACTTAAACTGATGCAACACGTGTTTTGTCATTGCAGTAGGTCAGTTGAGAGTTTAATATTTTGTTAGCACTACTGAGCCCTTATTTACTGTATCTAGACCAGTGCCAAGCTCTACAATTCAGGAACTCACTGGGGAAGGTAATGACGACATTAACCCGCTTACATATATATATATTGACTTCATATGCGTGCATTTTACAGAGATTAATATGATTTTTCACATGTAAAAAGTGAATACAGTATAATTTTTTGTAGTTAAAATTCCTTGAGGCTGTAATGAGACTGGTGGTTTTAGCCTACAGTGTCATTTGATAGCTACTCAACATTCCATGGGTGTGCATAGCAGGGGGATGGGGTGACACTTCCCTCCCAAAAATTAAGAAGGAGATTGCCCACCTCCGCCTTCTCCAAAAAGAAAATTATAAAAAAAAAAATCATATAAAAATAATAATATTCTTACCAGCAGTATATTCAAAGTTTATATAAGAAAACTGATTAAATAGTCCCCCAATTTTGCACTTTGAAATAGAAATGTTCCTGAGGAAAGACCCCCGCCCTTCCCAGATCCTTCTCCCGTCACCATCCAGATGAACTAAAGTGCACACCAATAATTCTCAACTCCTTAACCTGTGGGTCCCTATTTCTGCTATTTTAGTCAGTTTTGTTTTTTTTTAAATCCTGAAAGTGAGCAGATATAGCATAACCGTTTCATATAAATGTTGGAAATTGTTTGTACTATTTAGCATAATTTTTTCGAATCATAAGTTTTTGTAGTTTGTGCTAATTATTGACTTTAAGGAAATTCATTTAAGCTGATAGCTACTATCCCAAACTGTAGAAACTTATGCTTTGAAAAAAATTCGGCTACATAGTACAAACAACAAAATTTCTGTGTAACGGTTTTGTGATATGCTCCCATTCTTAAAAAAAAACATCATAAATAGCATGGGCGACCTAGGAAATCATATCTGGGTGGGCCCCAGAGGCTCCCATTCCTCAAGCCAAAAGCGGGGGTGTACGGGGGTCCTCCCCCGGAAAATTTTGGATGATAAGTTGCAAAATGGTGCTATTTAATAAGTTTCCGAACCAAAACTGTGAGTATACCGTTTTAAGATATAAAAAAAAAATAGTTATGCTTTTAAGAATCTTAATGTTTTGTGAACATTCTTCTGCCAAACGTAGTTTGAAAAAATGTACACCTGTCCAACTGTCGAGTGTAGCAGTAATAATGTTCCGTTTAGCCGCCAATTATAAAATACAGATTCAGTTAAAATTTAAAAAAAATAAAAAATTCACATCAAACCAACCTGCTAAAACCACCACTGATAAATAGGGACCCACGGCCTTAACTGTGACATTTGACTTGAGTTATTGTAAATTGCGTCATGTGACTTAAGTCGGACACTGAATTAAACGACTCTGTAAACACCATGTGCATTGCTTTCTCTCTTAAAACTAACCAAAAATAAACTATTTACACACATAATTATGTGTGTGTGTATGTGTAATATATATATATATATATATATATATATATATATATATATATATATATATATATATATACACGGAGAGAGATTATTTACATTGTTTTTCACTGGCATAATTAAAAAACTTATACTTATCCCACAGCAATTGAGTAAGACGAGGTCGGCATAATGATTTAGGAGGAGGCTGACAATTGAAATTAAAGGTTATTTTTTATTCGCAGTGTTCAAAATACAGATTTGGTTTTATTAATTTGTTGTTACTCCCAAAAAATTATTGTATTCAAATACTCCTTACATTTGTAGCTTAAAAATGGCAACATTCTCCCTCCTCCATCCCCAATCAAAATACTTTCAATGTCCACCCCTTTCAGAAATTAGGATGCAGATGCGACATAATGCAGGGACATAGAAATTTGGACCAGACCAAGACGACTCCACAGTCAACTGTCTACTATAACCGTTACACTTCACACACGCAAATGTCAGATTCTGTTCCGCTAAGAATTGAACCCAGAATTAGGTGGTGAGAGGTTGACATGCGCACCACTCGTACATCAAGAGTATTGTGTTAGGAAGTTTAATAGTATTATGTAATGTACAGTCTGTTTCATGAAAGAATTCCATATTTTGACATTTCTCTTCTGAGAAATTTCCCTGGCTGTGCCATTGTTTAGAGCTTTAAACATACCTGGCTTCCTGGAAAAGCACGGTCTCCACAATCCTGTTTACAGACACACTTTTCAGAAGTGAACTGTCAAAATGTGTGAATTCTTTCATGAGATAGACTATAGAAAGCTTTGTCACTCAA
This sequence comes from Medauroidea extradentata, assembly GCA_003012365.1. NCBI lineage: Eukaryota > Metazoa > Arthropoda > Insecta > Phasmatodea > Phasmatidae > Medauroidea > Medauroidea extradentata. The sequence goes on along the minus strand of PNEQ01030315.1, from coordinate 21,668 downwards.
TGTACTGCTCTTCTTAAAATATATACTACTATTTAATACGTATTTCTAAAGATAAATGCCAGTTTTATGACAGTAGTAGAAAAATACTATAACAGTGTACAAAATTTTCTGTTAACAACTTACAGAAGTTAAAATGGCGAGGGAAGATATTATTTATAAAATATTATATATATATATTTTTTTCATTACTGGTTTAACCTTTTCATTTGATGTTTTTTTTTTTTTTTTTGCTGTCATGATCTTGCTGCTTTTCAAGTAAAATTTTTTTCTGATAAATGTAACTTTAGATTTAATACAATCTATTTTTATTACATTTGAAACGATAATGGTTAAAACATTAGTCCCCCTCCAAAATTTTTAAAATTATTTACATTGTTGTATTTACAAGTAAGTTTTGGCTCTTTTAAAGCAAGTAGCTATTCATCACATTCAGTTCTCAAGTTGAGTTTTTGTTCATAAATTGACCAATATGTTTTCTAAACAGACCACTAAAATCATAATATTTTACAAAACCACCTAGAAAGGTGACGCTACAGTAACATGTTAAACTCACAGTCGAGCATGAGTCCCATCTCATTCCTCCTCCATTTCTTGTCTATCCATCCGTCTCTGATGACCTCATTGTCAACGAAACGCTAAGCTCAACTACCTACCAAACTTCAAACGTGGTTTTACACTTTGTTCTGCAAATAACGTATTTACTTCTAACCCCCTCCTCCTCACCATTCCCTTTATTTTCTAACGCTAAAACCATAGTATTCCTTTATGCTGAATGAGAATCTAAATTTTTTTTCCCTTGCTTTTCTTTACAGAAGAGATTTACCATGAAGGTGAAAAGCATTTCACTTGGCCAGGGGCAGGGAGAGAAGGCCGAGTTCCTATTTAACAATTCAGTGGAGAATGGTTACTGGGTGTATTTCCAGGTGAGTGCCCACACTTCCGGCGCTTGATGTCAATTAATCTACTCTGTGCTTAGCCTTGCAATACATATTAATAAATTTTGATTGGCCTCTAATGCTGATTGGTAGAACGGATTAACCTTATTGGACCATCATTGAAATGTTGCTAATTTGTAGTAGTTGATGCACTATGAACTAAAAAATTTAATGATAATGTGATCACGTTTTTATATCCTGTTGAGAAGCTGTATTTTGGCCACCTATGAAAGTTAACAACTCACATCCTTACACCATTATAGTTAGTACCTAAAATCAAAAGAAACTAATTTTTGGTGTTAACCACATTACTTGTTTTTCTTTTAATAAAACTGAAGACCCATAGAGTACTAACTAATTTTTAAGTGTTCCATTAACTATCAAATACTTACTACACTACAAATACAGAAGAGTAACATTTTTTTTTTTTAGAATCAGTGTGTTTACGATGGAAAATATGTGTTAAACATGAAATTATCTGTAATCAATGTGCAAGTGTTTTATGAAAATATATCAATACAGTATATCGCTGAGGGATAATATATTATTATTTTTAATATGAGTATTAAAATATCTTAAAATGTAATCCATCATAACATGAATGTTTAAACCTAGGCAATGATAATTATTTTTATTTAATAACAATTAAAGTATAATATTTACGTATGTTATACTAACTACAATAATTTGACAATTAAAATGACGAATAACTGTTCTATTTTCGTTAGTTTACTATCCATACATCAGTTTTTCGTTCCCCTGTAAAATTTTATAACGAGGGCATGTCACATTTTGAAAGTTTCTTCTCAAATGGGCTTGAGCTCTTCAAATGGAGCTTGACTTTGAACTAGATGAAGTGAGATTATTCTTGAAAACAGGCCCTTTCAGAAGTCTATTTAGGCCCAGGCCATTAAAATTTTTTTAAGCCCCTCTTTTACATTAGAAACTAAATGCTAAACTATAAGTTAACAAGTGACATATAGGCTATCTGTTTCATATGAACTGTTCATGAACTTGTGTTTACAATTTTTGTGATGTGTAATCAGATTTAAATACTGGTCCTAGCATTCAAAATGCAAACTTGACATTCTAAGGCCCTCTGAGAAGTGGGCCCAGCCAAATTACTATGCTGGCTCCCTCCTACTCCCAACCCATACTCCTCCCTTGTGATAGAGCCTGTGCGAAACTCAGAATATTTTTTTAAATAATGCAGTACATAAAACCCTCTAAAGAATTTTCCCATTTCAAAAGTTTCCTGCGTAATAAGTAAAATAATTGTACGCCTTGTCTACATACATATGTGAAATTCAACCTTTTTAAGAATTTTACCTGGTTAGTAAGCATTATTTTTTTCTGTCCCACCACCAATGTCTTAACAGGGTTTTATTGTAGTACATACTGTAGTAGTGAGATGGCTGACACAGTAGACTGCGTGTGTGAGGGTTGACGGCAGTGTCGAGGAAGGACCAAAAGTGAAAAGGTGCACGAGTGAGGGAATGAGTGCAATGTGCATAAAACAGATACATTGTGGTAGATAAAAAGAATCTTAACTAAAACACATTCACTTATTACAGTAAAAAGAGATTGTAAATATTAGCTAACACATTACCTCCTACCTCCTTCCTAATGACACAAATTACTAATAGCAAATAAATGTAATGTGTACTAAGGAATATGTGGTTTCGATGCACTGTACAGATCAAACTAGCTATTGATAGAGGCATATGTAAGGGTTAGCTATGGTGAACTAAGTATATGTATGTCTATGAGTCTCTGAGTATATCTGCTGGTTGTCGACGCCCGGCAATATTAGCGTGTGTGTGTGGTCAGCCCCCTTGCCCAGCGTCTCTCCCGCATTGCCTCCACCCCTCTGTGTCTTCTGACCGGGAGGCGGGACAGTTGGTAACCAACCACGAGTGTGCCATGACGTGTTCGGGAGAGGCGGCACTCCCGATAGGGCTATTGTCTTGTGTGACATATTAAATGGGTATGAATCGAACACGATTTGTTCTTCACTGTAGTTAGGGTAACCTAGCTATCCCGACGAATGCAGTGCCGAGCGCGACGGACACTACAGACACGCACGACCGCGTGATAGGCGAGTCTATGCCCTATCATTGCTTCAATCAGTCCCGTACATGTTTTTGATGCCAGAAGTGGGACGGAGCAATCATTCAATAGATCATACGGAATGACTTGCCACGTGAAGTACCGCGCGAGTCGTGATTGTCTCGTCTCGTTCGTGATTGTTTCGTCGTGCCCGTGATTGTATTCGTGGAACTGTGAACATCACTCGTGATGAACTTTTCCGTGTTTGTGTATAAATACGTGTTACGTGGTGAAAAATAACATGTTATAAGTTCGTACGTTAGTACAGACGTGCAGGACGCCGCTCTGGAATGTAGCACGCCGACAGTCGGTCGCCAAACACGTTGCTGACACCGTGCTTATTGCGCACCGTCGCGTCGGCAGTTCTCAGGTGTCACTCGCCTTCTCCTATGCTTCTCACGGGGCGCTATCTTCGCGTTGCTGCCGATATGTTTCGTCCGTCATGCCGACCACACGAGAGCTTCGCGCCGCGCCATCGTGTGTACAGATCAAGTCAGTGGCGGATTTAAGCACTTATCTTAGGGGGGGGGGGCGGGGAGAATGCCTTAAGAAGTATATATACCCACCCCACAAATCAAAAGCGGGGGGTCCAAAATTTGGTTGTATAGTTGCAAAATGGTGCTATTTCTGGAGTTTCCAAGCCAAAATTTTGAATATACCGCTTTTAAAAAATTTTAATGTATTTTTTAACGATAAATTATGCTTGTAAAGGGAAATTATTTATGCTGATATAAATAAAAACATTCTGACGTGCTATGTGGTCACCACCCCAATTAGTAAGAGTAATAGCCATCAATTACAGATATAAAGAACATGACATGCGACGAATCATTCTTTTCGTCATCGTGTCAGGATGCCGATATTCTCTATGCACAGAATTTCTTTTAGGAAAAACAGAAATGTATATACTTTGTCTTTGTGGAAACAGCAGGTGCAAGCGTTTGGGCCTTCTCGCCCCCACTAACGCTCATTTATCCCCCTAGCTGCTGGACGAGAGGGGAGGTAAGCCAGCCTATTGTGTTTGAGATACAAATCTTAAATAGGTACAATAACTAGAATTTGAGGAAACGGTAGTGGCAGGAAGTTAAGTATCCTCGAGGGGCGGGGCTATCTTTCAGAAGCTGTCTTCTGATTGGTCCAATTGAACCAACGTCTGCAGGACAAGCAACAAGGAAGTTGGCGCTAAACAAGAGCATGGCTATATTGTTGACAGATTTTGGGACAGATGTTTTCGAGCCACGGAAGACGGCGTTGAGACGCTGATAACGACGGGCCGGGGTGCCCCAGGGAGTCAGTCCAGGCACCGGACGCCTTTACAGAGACGGTGATGAATCAAGAGATCGACGGGCCAGGGTATACCGGCGCGGGTGTTTTCAATTTATTCGTCGGGACGCTTACGAATTGCGGTAATCGGACCAGTTATTTAGAAATGTTGCAAATCGTCACAAGTTAGGGCGGTAGACCGCTGACGACGCCATGGTAACCTTCGACGTAGTTTAGCTACGTATTGCTCAGACTAGCGGGAGTATAATCCTAAGTGCAAAACCGACAAACTTTGCTACCTGGTTTAAACTGAACTTACGGACTTTCTATTACTCCACACACTATACACCACAAAACTTTAGGTCGTCACAAATTAAGAACAATTTTAAGATTCTGCTTTGACGAATCTTTTTTTTTGGTTGTGTTAATTCTTGAAAAACGTGCGACCTGATAAATTTTGCAATAAATTTGGTTCTGCTGGTAAACGTATTTTCTCGGGGATCTTCCGGTTACTTCATCCCTTCATTCCGGTGCTGCGGCATACTCATATCATGTCACCCATCACAAGCACAAGCCAAAAATACCTAGCTGTTATGTGCTAAACAAAATCTCTTCACTTATTCAAAAGCCTCATGTCACGGGAACATATAACCAATGAAAACCAACAGCTTTATTGAAACTAAAAAATTTATACTGAAATTAGATGTCACGAGCCAATGGCTATTCGCTCAAGTTTATAGACACAAGCATAAAAAGAATTGTTGTATTTTTAAAACGTTTCTGAAAGTCTAGTAAAATCATTTACTTTATTAGATATCTTTAAATTCAAAAATTAGTTTTGTGTTTTTATAACTGTAAGCTACAGCCCGTGACATTAATTAAAGTTCAGTGTTAATTACTTAACTACCGTTATTCATTAAGGTTTCGCTGAGATAATATGTTCCCGTAACATCGAAATTTTGACTTCGACATGCAGTTTTGGGAAAACTGTGCACGCTAAAATATTGTTCTAATAAATTTAGGGATTTTTTACACTAGAACATCACTGCTTTCACGGTATAAAGAACGTAATAAAAACGAACCTGTGTCTCAGTATCAGCATCGCCGTCTCCTCTGTTGCTACACGTTTCTGCAGTTTACTAAAAATACATAATCAGGTTATTTTCTCTATCTTCCTAGTAAGTATTCAGTAGTGACTGAGAGTGTGTGAAGACATGGTGTCGTAGTTTGTAATCCGCCCCCCTCCTCTTTACAACTCCCGGCTGTGAGCCGTTATTTACGGCAGGGCCTTGATCTGACCAGTCTTTCTTCGAACTGACAAGGACCTGACACACTCGCCCTCCTGCTGAGAAAGTGTCGAAAGGGACTTCACACAAGAGAAAAAACAGGAACTATATCCTCCCGCCAGCACAGCACACAGCACTATTCGAACAAGAACGAATCTCGCTTACGTAAAACGGATCTTGAGAGAAGGAAAAAGTTGTTTAGCAATATTGAAGTTTGCAGTTATGATCACATAAAATGAACATATTATATGAGTGCTAAGGGATTTGTGAGACCATTTGCGTGTTTGAACATTATTAACAAATATTTATTTGTAAAAATGCAATGCTTCTTCTATATATATATTTTAAAAATTTACCACACTAAAAAAACACACAAACGGTTCTTAAGGGGGGGGGGGCGGTCGCTCCCTCCGCCCCCCCCCCTTAAATCCGCCACTGGACCAAGTACATGTGAACGCATTGTTTATCTCACTCGCCGCGTACCGCCACGATTTAGGCTGTTCGCCACAGCGCGTCACCGCTGCCTGGAGATGGGTAGTCAACCAACTATCCCCATGTCTACTGGAAGTTCTCACCACTATTTAGATGACTCAATACTGCATTCAAGGTAAGGTGGTTTAGGCAAGGAAGTCGACTTGCAAGTTGCTTAAACCTTCTTGCATCGCGCCTAGAATCTATTCAAAATGAAAATTCAGAACTTAGGCAACAGTTTGCTCACTCACCTCATTATTCAAGTAACGGAGATCACGAGACAGAAAGTAACATAATGCCTGTATGAAATTTCACATTGTTACCTACCATTCCAATATTTAGTGGTAAAGCTGACGACAACATTAGAGTATTTTTTATTAAGATCTAACAAGCTAGTAATGTTTGTAACTGGACGGAAACAGAACAAATGGCCGTTGTGAAACCTAGGTCGTCTGGAGAAGCTCTTGATTTTGTTTTAGCAGATAGTGCATGCCAAGAATGTACACAATTTGCACAGCTTAAGAAACTTTTGTTAGATCGCTTTGGTAGGAAGCATATTACTAGATTCTGTAGAGAACAACTTAGTCGTTTAAGAATTCAAGTTAACGAGTCAGTAGAACAGTTTGCCGACAGAATTAGTAAAATAAATGCAAACATATATGAGATAGATAATAACCTTGAACGCAACAATGTGATCAAGCAGGAAGCAGATCAAGGTGCTCTTGATGTATTTCTGAATGGTTTGAAAGGTGAAATAGGCAAGTTTACATGCATTTATAGTCCGCAGACATTTAGAGAAGATATTGAGTCAGCAATTAATGTAGTTGAAGCTGATAGACGTCCTGGAAAAGATTTTGAATTTTCATGTAAGCCATATCACAAGTCCGTATTCTCTACACGTAGATCAGTGTTGCTAAATGCCAGTTCTGTAAGAAGTTAGGACACACGATTCAAAAATGTAGAAAGAAGTTAGGAGCTTGTTTTGCATGTGGAAAAACTGGTCAAGTTATCTGAAATTGTCCATCCAAGAGTAAACAAAAAGAATCACGAGAAGATGGATATTCAGGTGGGTTAAACGAGCAAGGGATTGGACTAGCCACGAGTACAGTCCCATGTAAAACACGTGCCAGCTTCCACAACTGACAGTGACTTAGATGATCTGACTCTAGAAGTAAGCTATCAGGGAAGACCACACACGTTTTTAATTGATACTGGTGCCCAAGTGTCTCTTATGTGGCAACATGTTTTGGGAGATGTCTTGTTAAGTCTCCGTAAGCCAAGGTTTGGCATATCTGGTCTCGCAGGCCACAAGCTTAAGAATTTGGGAGAAACCAATGTTCTTGTTCAGATAGGTAATAAAGCCTATGACATGTGTGTTCAAGTCGTGCAGAATAGCTGTAATCGTTATTCTCGTGTGTTTGGTCTGGATTTTCTTAAGAAATTATGTGCAGCTATAAGTGTATCAGAACAACGCCTGCATCTAGGGAATGATTGTTACTCCCTAGTCCAGTGCTGTGATGGTAAGGTTACACAAGTAAAGGCCAATAGTTAGGGAGTGCACACCCAAGCTCGTCCAACAGAATTTACTCAAGCCGCCATATGCCTACTAGCAGCCGAAAAATTACCTCCTGGTGCAGTAAAGATAGTCCGTATCACTGTGCCTGTTTCCTGTATTCAAGACGATGATAGTACATGCCTTGTCCTTGTAGAACCTGTTCATGAATGTGAAGTGTTGAACAGACAGAATTGTTATGTCGCTAGGAGTGTAAGTATTGTTACTCCTCATGAAGGCAAGGTCAAAGCCCTTGTAAATCTTGTAAACATGACTCCAGTAGAAGTGGAAATTCCACGTGGTATGCACATTGCAGCATTAGAGCTGTTAGAAAAAAGTAATATCCTTCCTTGTTCTTGTCCTGAAGAAGTGTACGTGAATTATGCTCATGGTACGCATCAACCTGAATCCTTAAATCTGTCTAGAAGCCTGAATATGTCAGGTAGTGTACAGAACTCGCAGTCATGTGGTCGAAGTAGTCAGTCTGAAAAAGAAATGGATTTCTCAAGTAAGTTAAGTCACTTGTCAGAGGAAGATAAGCAGTTACTAGAACCACTGTTAAGTGAATATCAACATGTTTTTAGAGATAGAAATAAGTTACCTGTAACACCCTTAGTACAGCACTGTATACATACAGGGGATCACAAGCCGATATCCATGAAACCATATTAATGTGTTCCCTATCATCAGCAGAAGTTAGTACAAGACATGGTTGAAGAACAGCTCCAGCCTGGTTTTATTCTACATGTGAGTCAAGCGACCCTCCTTGAGCTTTTCCCATCGCGATTGTTAAAAATAAATTTAAGTCAGGAGAGCCGCAATATAGCTTTGTGTTGAATACTGTGCGATTAATGCGATATCGTTGCCTGATGTGTACCCATTGTCGAACATAGTGGAGTCTCTGGACCAAATGGGGCAATGCAGAATATTTTCAGTTGTATATTCAACTAGCAGTTATCACCAGGTAGGTTTCTACCCAGATGATCAAGCCAAGACTTCGTTTATTACGCCTACAGGTGTATACAAGTATGTTTGTTTGCATATGGTCTAATTAATGGTCTGCGAAAACATTTCAGAAACTTATGGACAATGCGTTTCGTGGTTTGACCCTTACACAATGCATGGTATACATTTCTGATGTTATTATATTTAGTAAAGATATGGAATAGCATGTGGAAAGACTCAGGACAGTCCTAGACCGACTGGACAAGGCAAATTTGTCATTGTCACTTAAGAAATGTCGTTTTGCTGACAGTGAAGTAAATTATCTTGGTCATGTAATAAGTTCCTCAGGTGTGCGTCCAGATCCAAAACTGACTGATGCAGTTAAGTCTTATCCGACCCCCACACGTGTAAAAGAACTACAAAGTTTTCTTGGTTCCTGTAATTATTATCACCGTTTTATTGATGGCTATGCCGTCACAGCAAAACTGCTATCTAGTCTATTGAAGAAGGGAGTAAAGTTCGAGTGGACCCCACTCCATGAGCAGTCAAATCTCGCATTAAAAAAGCACTTACTTCTTCACCAGTTCTCGTATATCCAGATTTCTGTAAACCATTTGTGTTAGTCACAGATGTTAGCCAATTTTCTATTGGTAGTGCCCTTTCACAAGTTGTAAATGGTGAATATCATCCAGTTGCATATGCTTCAAGGCAACTGAATAAGGCAGAACAGAACTATTTCGTGACCGAAAAAGAACTTCTTGCAGTAGTTAGAAGTGTGAAGCATTTTAGCTGTTATCTTGTAGGAAAAGAATTTACTATTGTTACCAACCATCCTGCGCTAAAATTGATGGTAGGTTTAAAGGATCCAAGTGGTAGACTGATCAGATGGTCCTTACAGTTGAGTGAGTACATGTACAAGGTCCGGCACCACCCAGGTAAGAAACATGGCAACGCTGATAGCATGAATCGTCGAGTATGTAGTATTGAAGCCAGTGCGGAAAAAGGGATGCTCGCTGCCCAACAAGAGGACGACGAGTGTAAGATCTTCCGTAACCAAGCAAGGTTTGTTGAAGAAAATGGTCTGTTATTTAGAAAAACCACAGTAAGGTTTGAGATTAGTTGTGCCCAAGTCACAACAAAGAATTCTACAGAAGTGTCATAATTCAGTGTATTTTGATCATCGTGGTAAAGAAAAGCTCTAAACCGCAAGGTTGCAGAAAGGTATTGGTGTGAAAATCGCCAACAGAAAATAAATGAATATGTAAAAGCATATGTTTCCTGTAATCGATGTACGGCACAAGGTAAAACAAAAGTCGCCTTGGTAGAACTTCCTGAGACTGACAGACCCTTTCAGAGAATAGGCCTCGACAGTGTAGGTCCATTGCCAAAAACGTCAGGTGGAAACCGATATATTCTGACAATGTTAGATCATTTTTATAGATACTTAGTTATGAAGCCACTGCCCGATGAAACCGCCTGTTAAGTCGCAAGAATATTTGTGCTCGAGTGGATTTTGAAATTTTGAGTACAAGACTCGATTCTAACTGACCAAGGAACGAACTTCGTCTCTGAGCTTATGACGCAACTCTGTCAACTGCTTTACGATTACAAAAGTTACGCACAACACCAGGACATCCACAAGGAAATGGCCGAACGGATTGTGTGCACTGAACCATTGCGAATAAAGTTAGCCACTACGTTGTGGCGATATTCTTAAGAATGAGCCATTTTTCTGAAACCAATCAGTATACTTCTCACTCAAAAGAAAAAACACAAAGATCAAAAGCTCATCTGCCAAATTTTTTTTTTTTGAAAATGTACAGATAAGTGATTCTGAGGTTTTGACCATAAAACTTACATGAACAGAAAAGCATAGTGTTAATTTATATAATTTATTATATTAAATTCCCATTTTTTTCTTTCAGTTTTTAACAGAACAATGGTTTGATCAAGATTTACAACAGACTGTCTTCATACTAGTTTCATACTCAATTTTATACAATTTAAATTCGCACAATTGTAATTTCCTCCACAAGAAAAACATGTACATATACATAGGGCTACCCAACCACCCACAACATTATACAACTGACTAACACCCAAAATATTAACAGACCTCGGTCTCTAAAACAGGTTGAATTAAATAACCATTTACATAGACATTTACTATTCCGGAAATAAGGAACATTTAACATAACCTAGAACAAATGTCATATTACACATTCCAAAAAAACCTAATTAAATAAAAAAAATCTCTGAGACGGAGACGCGTAAATTCTCATATCTGATACCATATCGCTAATTTTTAAAACACGCCCGGATCATATTTATCATTCTGAAAACATTTTCAACTCTCTACCCTGACTCATTTGCATGCGAGGAATATCTTGCAAAATAATTACTGGCGACGAAAACATTCTATGCCGTCATAATCTGTTCTGTTAGATCCCTAGGCCACCATGGCCCCTCATGTAGGTTTATACTTAACTTGTCATCCTGCCCCTGACACTGGATGCAATGCAACAAGGAGAAATGTCCCCAACCCTAGCGAGACAGCAGTATTTATTTCCAACTCGGAGCTTCCCCTTCCCCAAGGAATAAAGTTCCGGCGTAGTATTTTCTTGATAGGAAACAGTTCCACAATATCCGTCCGCTCCTCGTCTGCTAACCTGTCGAGTTAAACCAACCGATAAAGTAGGTTTTGAAGTTCCATTTTTAGCCACCAGCAACGCCGCGATCGCTCAGCGCGTAGTTAGCAAAGTCCGTTCTGCCGGCAGTATGTGAGAAACCTAGCTGGCCACATGACGTGCGTAAGCCGGTGTTGTACGTGTCTATTTCCCCGAAGCTTGCCAGACGACAGCCCGGTAAACGGGGCTGGAGAAAACACGTCACTACAGTTAGTACTTAAAACACCTTTTAGTTTTCTTCTTACAGGTCAACGTCTAACTAGCTATTTCGGAACGTCGATATCGTCAATGTAATATTCTTTATTTAATTTACAAAAACCAAAACGTCCACCATAACAGTTTTCATATACACTCGGGACTTAGTCGTTTTTCAACAAGTTCTAACTCCGCTTATTCAAAAGTTTTCCACACTCACTTGCGCTGAATGAATTACTGGAAATGTTCACAATAGACGTATAGAATTATACCACGCTATTATAATGAACTTGCGTCAGGTTTAAAAGTATGTCGGTCGTGTCACAAAATAACTACCTCACACTTGTAGTACTGTTCCCAAAATTTGTAACGTAAGTTTTGAAACATGCAACGCCTACAAATATAATCTTCACTGATCAACTTTTGTATTAATTAAGACGTCCAAACCAGAAAATATGGTGAGGGAAAAAAGTTTTTCTGTTTTTAAAACTAGTTCAGAGTATCAAGCGTGGTCGAACAGGGCAGTCTAAGACAGCGTCACTACACACAGTTTTAAATTATTATACCAAATAACCATGGCATGGACAGGTGTCTCAACGTGAACGACATACATGACGATTGGGATGTATATTTGCCATATACATGTGCCGCATATAATAGCCAGGTACATACAAGCACGCACCTCAGCCCATATGAAGTCATATATGGCATGAAGATGTCCACCTCTTATGAACATCTGACTATACCACCTTCGGTTCGTAACAATCATGTTGTCGAGTCAGCATAAAAACTATGTAATGTGTGGGAAAATGTCCAGCAACGCAACCATGCAGCACAGTCAGACAAGAAAGTCGTGAACAGACAGTACCGAGTTAGAGATCTTGTCTACCTGAGCAATCCAGTGCCCAAGAAAAACCAAGTAAAGAAGTTTCACTTAGCTTGGAAGGGATCGTATCCAGTTCTGGAAGTGTGCTCTCCATTCACACTTAAGAGTTAGTTTTCTGCCTCTCAGAAAAAGCATGTGCAGCACCTCAGAAACTTTGTAATTACTAAGTAGAGAAGCATGATACACGATTACAATTTTTTTGTGCGCGGTAATAGACATCAATGGAGATTTGTATGGCTTCAAGACAACAAAACTCATTAAGGACTCTTTATTATGCTTCATTAAAATCATTCAAGTTTGGTGATTGTTTCAGAAACAAGTTCTAATTAAAAACGGAAACTGCTTCTTTAAAAATATACATCGTACTTTGAAGAAAACATTCATCAAATAAAAGTATCATGTCGCGGCGATGAATTTTAAAAGGCAGCGTAAATTCGGAAGCTCTACGCGGGGAAAATGCGGCCTTCGAATCCTGAAATCCAAGCTCCAAGGCTGGCAAAGTTTAGGCCAGCCCCGCCTCTCGCTTCCGGAGAAAAGAAGAGGGGGAACTCGAGGACTGTGCAAACTCACCCTACTTGGAGCCTCAGAAATGCGCCCTGACCACAGGGGGTTGGGGGAGGGGAGCTAGCATCCCTACACGCTACACCGCCAGCCCGAAGTGGAGAGAAGAATCAGGCTAGCTATTGACATCCCAAAATAAGTTTCGCCCAGAACTAGGAGGCTTGTGTTCATATGGCAAATGTTCAAGAAATTTGTTTGTTTGGCTGACATTCTGTTGAACGCTGTAATTTCTTAAATCGATTTGTGCAGTTAGTGATTTACTAAATTTTTATTTCGTATTTACGGCACACAGCACAGTAAAAGGCGTGGATGCTTTATCTTACACTCAGTATTTTGCACATTATATATAAAAAAAACAATTACACAGATACACACTACATATTTAACAATCACATTAATACATAATTAAGGAAAAATCAGTTAATTTGAATAAATACACACATGCATACATAAAAAACATACACACATTCATACGCAGATTCGTGCACACACGTATGAGATCAAATATTAGGTAAAATGCTATCACCCCCACACTGATTGTTCTTTCTTATTTCATCTCATGTAAGTTAGGAACGTCGTTTGGAGTTTACGATCTTCGTCTTTCTAGTCCGTTTACTTCGCTCTTCTCAAATTCATAAAAACAAAATAAAAAAAAACTAGATAAAATGAAACGCCAGTGCGTGTTCACGCCAACAGGCAAGGTCACAGTGGGTGAGAGAAGACCGTGTTGAAGGGTGGGCTGGTTGCTCGATAAGCGAGACAGTGCCTGTTGCCCCCAGCCTGAAGTAAAAAAAAAGGATGATGTGCATAAGGAATATGGAGCAGTGACGGAATGCAAGACAAGGCAAGGGAACGGGAGTTCCCAGATAAAACTCGCTGGCCAACTGCAGTGTCCGCCACGTTTCCTACTGTGAAAAATTCGAGCTTATCCCACTGGAGATGGAACTCAGATCGCCTAGGGGGGGAGGCGAGCCCTAAATAGAAAAACTTATTGCAATTTGCTAATTAAAAAGCCGAACGCAAAATGCGTGGAGCAACTCTGACAGTTTTGGTGTTCAATAATTTTTTTCACATACATGAACATTTCCCAGCTTTACTTAAATTAACTTTTTTCAGGACCACTATTGGTGACTTGTGAGAATTGGTTTTATCAATTAAATTCTTATAATTTTATACACAGACCTCGGAATAATTGCATTGAAGAGTTTATCGTTCAGTCTGTAATCAAATTAAGCACTGCTGTTGAAAATAAAGGCCGTATTCGTAATGCAAACAAACTTTGTGAATAAACTGATACTGTGCATCATATAATGTACTACTACTGCCGTCTTAGCAACTTCAGAAATATATTAAAAATAATTCATAACCACGCTAGCCTATTACAGAACTAAGGTAAGGTGTAGGTGTTACGAAAAAAAATCCAAACCAGAATGTAGTTTCGAAGAATCTATACGAGCTTGTTTTTATAAACTGCCTAACATACCACTCCCGGCTCGGTACTGGTTGTTGACCGGAGCAGCTGATTGTGTGACGTCAAACAAACAAAGTGAGGAGATTCATAACGTGCGTTACGGCAAAATGATAGCTTATAGGGACAGTAGTTGCTATAAAATACTTTTGAAAGCTAGACCATACAAAAATCGACTTAAAAAAAAATCGAATGCAGAAATCATTTACTTAGAAATTACTTGGCAAAAATGGATAATTTGACCAAACAATCAAGATTAGGAACACCAGCCCAAAGGAAATTGATAGCAGCAAATAAGATGAAGCTCCGATGCGCAGTAACAAAGGCAATTGTGTACCGGAAGAATCAAGACATATCCTCTCAAGAAAAAATAACTGCACTGAAAAAAGACATAGAAAATGGGTATCATCACATTTTTGGGGACCATTCTACATGTGCTACATACTTCTGTGCTGGAAGTAAAGAAAATGAAACAAATTTAGTTCCACAATTGACGGAATGTGGTCTCTTCCAAGAGGTGCAAACTGCTTTTTGATATTTAGGTAGACACAGTAGAAATCTTATAGTGGATGTTGACAGCAACTCTGTTGAACAGTTTAATGCAGTTGTTACAAAACACATGCGTACAAAACGAGTAAACTTCACCACGCGGAGGTCATACCAAGGTAGGTGTGCTGCAGCAGTTGTAGCACATAACACAAAGAGACCCCATTACATATTGCATAAAACTATGTTTTCTGGTAAAAACCTAAACAAGATTAGGAAAAAATTGGATGAACGAAGAGAAAGGTCATCACAACTGTAAGCTTTGAAAATGCGTGAAAAAGGAAATAATGTCATAAAGGGCCAATTACAAAATCTCTCGTGAAAAAGTATCCAGACGAGGCCTATGGACCAAACAGCCAACAACCAGATATGAGCCCAGAACAGTATGAAGAGGAAAATACTGAATTTTTTAAGTCACTGGAAGATATGCGACAGAACAGTACTCAGGTTGAAAGAGAAACTGTGCGACAGGCAGGAAGTGGCAAGTGACTAGACATAAGGCGAAAAATGTTGACAACATCCTATTTCGGAAAGGTATGCCGGATGAAGCCAACTACTAGCTGTAAGAGTACGGTTAAAATATACTTTATACTCATTACTTACTGAATGTGCCAGCTATAGAACATGGAAGAAATTCAGAGTCAACAGCTTTATGCCAGCTTGAAGCCCAAGAATCCCTAACTGTTCAAAAATGTGGTTTATTTATCGACAACACATACTCGTATCTTGGCGCTACCCCGGATGGTTTAGTGGGAGATACTGGAATTGTAGAAATAAAATGTCCATTTTCTGCTTCAGGAATGGATATAATTGATGTCATAAGTCTAGGGAAACTAAAATTTTTGGAAAGGAATAAAAACCAAGAAATATCGCTAAAGAAAACACATGGACATTATTTTCAAGTACATGGTCAGCTGCATGTAATACAAAGAAATAACTGTCTGTTTTCTATATGGACAGCTAAAGATCGCCATTTGAAAGTCGTTAGAGTAGCAAGAGATGACGAATTTTGGAGTGAAAAAATGCTTCCAAAGCTACAGAAATTTTATATGTCTTGTTTACTTCCAGAATTAGTCGATCCACGACATACTCGTAACATGGAGATAAGAGAACAAGGCTGCATACTAAATGCTCAAAATGAAAGAAACAAAAAAATTTAATTGGCAGTTAACCTAATTGGGTAATGTCACAAGAAAATAGGTAGTGTGTTGTAAGTATTTTTCAGTTTTGCCTAAACTGAAAACGGAGTGAAACTACTAATACTATATATTTACAGACATATGCATAATCTTTATATTTTTAACAGTATTACATTTCTGTTGTATCATAGAAACAATTTCCTCTGCAAAAAGCTAAGTTAAGAATATGTTTAGTGTGTATGTGCATAACTAATACAGGTTAAATACATATAAGTCTCTCCAAAAATGCTGTAACCATACAACGTGACTACAGAGTGTAAACAATAAGTGGTTACAACCATGGTTTGGTATGATGCTTGTGGAAAATGGAGTCGAAGAAATATTCTAAAACACCAAGCCGCGAATTCGTTGTTAATCGGTAGCTAGTTTA
Organism: Medauroidea extradentata; assembly: GCA_003012365.1. NCBI lineage: Eukaryota > Metazoa > Arthropoda > Insecta > Phasmatodea > Phasmatidae > Medauroidea > Medauroidea extradentata. The sequence goes on along the minus strand of PNEQ01030315.1, from coordinate 5,195 downwards.
ATCAGGGATCAGATCATCCCGGAATCATTATTGTGTAGAGTTCCTACAACGTATGTTATTCCGCGCAAGTCGGGGTCACTGATGAGGGTGAGATGAGGCCGGGGTGAATGTGGGATCAACTGCGCTCTAGTTGCGCATACAGACCTGCCGCCCCACCCAACCTGAAGAAAATGTGAAATGAGGGCGGGAATGGAGCAACGCTGGAATGAAATGGCAAGGGAAAAGGAGGGATCCTAGAGAAAACTTGCCGACATCGGTACCCTATCGTCCGGCACGATTCCCACATGCGAAAATTCGGAGTCTGACCCTGCCGGAAGTCAAACCCGGATTAACTTGGAGGGAATAGAGTGATCTGACCACTCGGGCACCGCTGCCCCTTGTTGTGCATCACTGTGATGTTTTGTATATGAAACACATAATCTCATTTACGTCAAACAAATTACAGGAAGCACGTTACCACATCTTGAAGTATTTCTTTACTGGTATGTACAGAATTGTATATTCTCAATGTTTTTTACTATTGTTTTTGTTTTATGAGTTACTACAAATTGTCTGAAATCTGTAATGTGTTCATGATTTAATGAGAAAACAAGCATGAGCCTGAATCAATATAACTTACAATCTTCGACTACAGTGGATGGATCTGATCTGTGGTGAAACTAGCTCCAGCGACGCAGGTTGATTAACACTGAACATACAGCTCGGATCTGCCGCTGCAAAGGACAAAACCCGCGCATCTCTAATACAAACTTTTTAAAATTATTTTCGGCTATTTTTCAACACCGCGTGCGCCACGTATCTTGTATTAAAGTGCTCGGCGCAGCTGATGTGTATAGTTGAAGTCACTTACCGTTTATATTCTATAGGCCTATATGCATGTGAAATGTCAATAATTCTTTTTTTTTATATAATTTATTATCTGTTTTAATGTGACACATGCTGGTTTAATACTATGTGTGAAAGTCATAAGTTAATTTTGCATTACTTAATTTAATTTTAACCAGTAATTTTTTGACATAAATTTCGGTCATTATCTGATAGTTAAAATTTTGAAACATCTAGAAGTGTTTTTCGGATCACAACCTTTGTTGCACTTTATGGGTAACGATATGATGCATGCTTATCCCAGAAATTTCAAATAACTGTGTGCATCAGCCTTCCGGATTTCAAGACTCAATTTTTAACAAGTGATTGTAGTTGTCTGGAAATTAACAAAAATTGTATAGTTGTGCTGCTGCCACAAAACTATTGTTCGTACAAAGAAAGGTTATATTTTAGTGAATTTCTGTACCTGTGGTACTTAAGCACTATCATAAATTTGTTTTCACCATAAATAGAAGTGCAAATGTACACAGAAAAGGTCTGTATTTCAGAAGCTGTGAAACTACTGTACAGTTGTTTATAGTGTACAGAGTTATAATATGTTACTCATGGAGTGATTTATTAAATTTCTCATTTTTAAAAGGGAGGAATAACAACGATTGGACTACATACAGAGAAAAGTGTCATTTGTGAATAATACGTCATTGTTGTTAACCAATTAGTCTACTTCATAAACTTCATTAGGTTGGAGAAAAGTGTTGTGCTCAATAAATTTTTTATAAATGTTTCTTTCAGAATTAAAAAAGTGAAATTTTATTTTCAATGTGTTTATATTACAGGCAGTCCTCGATATTCATACATTAAAGTTTCATACGTTTCAGACTTTCATACAAACGACATTAAAACCTTTTATTCCACATTCAAATGAAAAAAAAATTAATATCATTTTTATCCGGTTAATAATATCAAACATAAGTGACTTTTTAAATGCGTAGCAGCCATTTTAAAGCTCCACAGCAGTATTTTAATCATTATTTGATAAAACTTTATAAAAATATTTTGCAAATAAATAAGCTTATGTATTATTCTGCTACGTAAAATAATCAAGGCAATTAAATATGTGGCTTTAGAAGGATCTTTTTAGTAATTATGAAACAGAAGCCCTCTGTATAACATGTAAGTGTATAATTTAACTTTCATAGGTTCGAAATTCATACAATTTTTCAAGGACACGTTAATGTTTGAGGACAGCCTACCTGGTTTCACTAATTCATCAGTTCTTACATATTTTATTACCATAGATAACCGGGGTTGGCACCAGTGAGCCCAGCCCGCTGTTCTGGATTGGTTTTTTTTTTTTCAATGAAACCCACTAACTTTATTCAAGTGTTTTTATTACTTTTAAAATAAAAATATTGTTCTTTGGAATATTGTGTTGTATTATAAGTACTTTTTAACAACACCCATGCAAATTATTTAATGGTTGTTTTCTAAGTAAATATTTACTGGTTTAAATTATGCATATATAAACAATGATAAACTTCAAGTTAGAGAGACAGTTTGACCCATATGTATGAAAAAAATCTATTTTGCTACATAAAGTTTTGTAATCTATCACAGAAATACAAAATAAGGAAAGTGTTGCAATTTCACAACTTTAGGCCCACATTCAAGATACATAGTTTGATTCTCGTCTCTGGCCCTTCTCGGAATTTCAATGGTTTCTGGAAATCACGCCAGGCAAATGCCGAGAATTTTCCATAGCGAGGGCCACGGCCGAAAACTCTCCCAGCGCCTGACATTGTACCGATTTACGTGTTAATGTTTCCGCTAAACCACTCTGTTCAAAAGCTGTAACAGCCGACTTACCTTACTACTTGGAAAAAAAACAGAGTCAGTCAGTCACATATTCTGGTTGCATATCCGTAGCTGGGGCTATTGTTTAAATTCGAATATTTGATTTACAACACCTTTGAAAACTATACTTCTTACCCCGTTTAAAAAAAACTATTATAAACATATTTAGAGCTTGTGGGAAAGGACCAACGCGGAAAAAATTTTCTTTTTTCTTATGTTGTTTTTTTAAACTCTACTCTGAAATAATAACCGAGCGAGATGGCACAACGGTAACGAGTTAGCCTCTGTCGGGAGAACCCGGGTTCGTTTCCCGGCTCCAGCCAGCCTTTTTTTTTTTTTTTTTTTTTTTTTTTTTTTTTTTTTTTTTTTTTTTTTTTTTTTGTTTTCCAACTTTTTCCGAAAACTCTCCACGGGAACAGCTAAATGCTGAGATGGTTGCTTAACAGAGGGCCGTGGTCGACGTGTATGTCCAAGTTACTGCTGCGACGAGATTAACAACCCACTTTCCTTACCTTGGAAATTAATAAGCGTGGTTTCACGTGTATTGATTGTATGAATTGTGATTTTATGTAACCTAACAAAAACTAACCAAGAGGCAATATTGATAGATTTTAACAAGTCTGTTGAATTTGTCGAATCCCCGAGGGTAAACAATATAATACCCTATATCCTATACTATTTTAAAAAAAGTTTTGTACGAAAAAATAAATTAAAGTTATATAGAACATATTATATTCAAATTTTTTTTTTGTATTACAAAACTTAAATAAGACAAAATCAAGCTCTGTATCAGTAGCTAAACCCGCAAAATGATATAACAAAAAAAAAAAAATGTTTAAATTATATATTTGATATAGCCTATGTGACAAAAATTTGGGACTTCATTTGAATTTCGAATATACACTTTTTTTTTAAAGAAAATCAACAAGTTTAAAAAAATATGTTTAACCGAGCTCTATGTTTAAAAATCTGGCTTACTTTTAAAAAAATAATAACCGGCATAGTTAAAAAAACTGTTTTATTTGAAGGGGTGGGGAAGGAATTTTTCAATATAGAAAAAAATAGGTAGGGTTTTTTAAATCGCGCAACTGACAACATCGTGTAACATTGTATCTGTGACAGACAGCAATAAACCAGTCGTATTTTAAAAATGAAGAAAATAAGGATTTCGTATTACCAATTCTTTTGCGTTATCGCCTTCGGGTAAAAAAACGTTTTCCGTATCAAGAAGAGGAAACTATTACTACAGAAATAAACATACACGGACAAATTATGTTTAAAGTATTTTTCGGTATTGAAATCCTTTTCTGCTGACTGCTTTTTTTGGGTACTGAACAAACTTCCTAAAATATCCTTTAGATGTGGGCCACACCAGAATTTAAAAAAGTCAGTGTTGCATATACGTAGTTTCAACAGTAACTGCGCCAAAACGAATACAGTTTTAATAAGTAAAACCCTCACTTCGATCCCGCCAAGACTCCGTCATCAATACGAGTACGTAGTCATGGTCTCACGTGTTTAATAGCTAGGCTATATAGTCAACCACAGCGATTTAAATCACGAATAAAACCAAAATTTTTTTCTTATTTTATGTTATGTTCAATTAGGCTGAGCTACCTAATTGTGTAAAGATTCAGTTGGAAAAGTCTTGAAAACACATGCATAAAGACATGCTAGTGTGAGTATTTCGGTACGAAAAAGTGTCAATTATTTTTACGTTTTCTATCTATGTTTACAATTAACTGGAAAATAATTAGAACGATAGGTTTTGCCATTTAAATTTCGATGACGGGGTTGTGTAAACGTAGAAAACACATTTTTTTTTTATCCCGCCATAAGCAAAACAGAAATACTGCCTAGCTTTAAAACATATCAATGCAAAATATAACTTCTCCAAATAACATTCACATTTAGTCAAGCTATAATTGTTTTACAGAAATTATAATCGTGATGTATGGTATGGTATACTTATGCTTTTGTGATTGCACTGTCGGAATCAAGTTTATTAGTACAGTTTACTTGTTTGAATCCCTGCCTCAGCTTTGTAAAACCTAAATTGTTGGCAACGAACGACCCTTGCCAGAACGCAGGTATTTACTTGGCGCCAGATGAATTCGGGTCGTGAAGAATGAAAGGAGGGGAAGTGACTGTCCCCCTACTACTCAGGGTTTCCCTCAAGACTAGTCTTGGGTTTCCCTGGCTTTGACATCCATCCCCACGTCACAACGATCAGTCCCGCCCCCGAGTCCAAACCACGCCTTCTGCTAGGCTAGAGCACGTAGTCATCTGGCCGTCGCCCTACGACGCCCGCCGGACCATTTAAGGTGAAGATCTTTCATTTCCTCCAGTCGCGGATCTCGTTGAATAGTTCAAATCCAGTCGCTAGATGGCAGCTCTCCCTCTAAGCGTCTTGTCTCGTCTGGCCAGCGCAGAGAGTGAGACAGCGTGTATGTGCGAGAGAGACAGACTGAGTGCACGTGAAGAGGAGGGGTGGTGAGGTCTGTGGAAAGCTATTA